>JZLH01S0183869.1:39660-72821 GCA_001188425.1 Eucidaris tribuloides | reverse complement strand
CCCTGATATGTTTGTCCCCCCCCCCCATATTTTCTTTGGGGGGACCCATCCGACCCCCCCCCCCCCCCGCCTCCACAGGATCGACGCCTCTGATGAATATTATAAACTTAATTACTTTTGATGAACAACATAATGTAAAATTAAGTTTTTAAAGCTGTGGAACAAAATTCACTTAGAATAAACTGAATATCGTTTTGAATGTAAAATATAATTCGCATGTAGTGTGCTTAATAATCAAACCATTATTATATTTTATTTTTTCAATTAAGATCTTAAACGTCCTTTTTTTAACTAGTATATCTTGCGAAATATAGTCATTGACAAACATAATGTGTTGTCGTTTGCACATAGTTAAACATTACAGTAAACCCTAGTGATAAGCGTTAATCGCAGGCGTATACAAACTTTAACAGGTGCATAGATTTGTCCCTCATAAATATTTCTGATATTATGAATGACTAAACCGAGATCACTAACTACATGTTCCGTCAATATTTTACGAACCTTTAACAGGTGGATGGAGTAGGAAGTGTCACGACATGACGGATTAAAAGATGAACTATGGATTAAGTGGGTTTTAGTAAATGAACATGTTTGTTATAGTCATAGACAAATTGACTATAATAAAAATCATCAGTATGTAATTTTGATAGAAAAATTTTGTCACATTACTGAACACACCATTACAATAATAATGGTTGCATTTTTCATAAAAAGGGGTATGCATATGTTGACATCTTAGTCACTACCGCGCGAAAATGGCAATATAAATGTCAAGGCAACAGTTACCCTGTCCTTTTCAAGCTTCCAATAGGGGCAACACCAAGAGGTGGCGGGAGAAGATGGGTGGTCGCCCCTCCCCTAAAATTTTCAAAATACAGAAAATCACAGTGGTTTCGCAGTGTGATTTGTGTGTGTGTGTGTGTGTGTGTGCGCGTGTGTGTGTTGTTGTTATTTCTGTTTGCTTGTTTGTTTGTTTGTTTGTGTGTTTGTTTTTTGTTTGTTTGTTTGTTTGTTTGTTTGTTTGTTTGTTTTTTTGCTTGTTTGTCTGTTTTACATGTGCACCCTCCCCAAGAGTTTTCGAACTCCCTAAGATTTTACCCTGGCGCTGCCCCTGTTCCAATATAGATTTGCAAACAAAAAACACAAAAAACAGAAAATTGGTGACTTGGAGATAAGTCCTTCACCTTAGATATCATTCATGAACTTCTCATTTTTAAAATATAGAACTCATACTGAGATTGTACCTGACATACACGCACATTCATGTAGACACACCTGCATACGTGCTGAGTATAATTATAGCCGACTTCCTGGTAAGGAGTTTTCCGTGCATAATCCCGGCACGAGAATACCGCAAGCCTTCTTGCGAGACTTCCTTATCTAATCACGTAATGATGATAATTTTAAGGCACTGAAGAAGGGCGTTTTTGTAATCATTCCTGAAAGATGATGACATATAATAATGTAATATAATGTAATATATGTAATATATGTAATATATGTAATATATGTAATATATAATATTTGAGGTAACTAAAAGATATATGCCTATTACAGCCAGGGGCGATGCCACATTGGGCAGAGGGGGCGGCCGCCCCCTAAGATATTCAAAAATTGGAAAATCATGTGGTTTTTCATGAAATGTTGGCCTTTTTGACATTTTCGTCTCCCTATTGGTTTTTGCCCTCCCTATGATTTTATCCTGGTGCTGCTCCTGAATACAATTACAATCCATCCACGTCTTACATGAATAGCAAAACCACTAGTGATATTAATAATAATAAAAATTTGTACTTTTAAAATGGAAAATAATGAACAAGGAATTTATCTCATCTGTAATTTGCCTCTGATATTACTACATCTGTAATAATTTACCTAAAATGGCATCTTTTAATATTTTTTTTAAATTTAGTCAAATTGACCCAAATCACAACTCGTATACTATTACGACTGATATATGCAGAATGGCAATTAATGTAAACGTATAAAGGGCAACAATGATGAGTGTAATATAAGGTCTTTGGTTTTGTCTTTTTTTAATAATATGCAAAAAAAAAATGAAAATGTTTCATTTCATTTACTTTCTGTTATATTCTATCTTGCAATATATTTTTATATACTAAAAAAAAATATTAATAGCAATATAATTATTTCGTAATTTTGAATTCAACTTACAATCAAATTGTATAGTTAGCCTGGGACCTTTACTTGCAAACTGGGTCATAGAATTAAATAATATATACTGATTTTTTAGAAACTCGTATGATTAATTACATGTGCCCCATCCTTAGTGTCCTTTAGGAACAGCTGTCAAGGAAGGATGAAAAATCACCGACTTGGGACAAGGTTAGAGATGAACAAGTCACCTAATAATGTCCATGACATGATTTCAATGTGCCCTCGCGGCATGAAAATGCGAACGTTGTCTCAAAGTGTGAATTATCTTGTATCAAATCGCGGCGATTCTTTTCACCGTTTCCTGTCCTAGACCAGAGCTTAATCACATGAAATTACGAGTTTTGAACATGATTTATACCGCATGAATTTGCAAATCAACTCTTACTAATGAATCATGAATTATGAGCGTTAACAGGCACAAGTATGGACGTTAAAAATGTGCGTAAAACTATCAAATCACAAGTTATAGTTTGGTCGATCAGACTGTTTCGTCAATCGTTCACAAAGTTGTCATCCCAGTCCCTAGACATCTGAAAACAACATCAAACCCACTGAAAATTGTTTATATTGACAAATTGTGATGTTTAAGTTATCGGAGGACATGTCGATGTATGTACATTACCTATGTGAAATGTCCCCCCCCCAACCATTTTACATTTTGAGTAATTTCTTTTTTAAAAGTGAAAAGTTTTGGAACGAGCAATTTTCTGCCTTTGTAAATCATATAGCTTTATCCAAATCATAATTGCAAAGAATTTTTTTTTTCCACATTTACCAAAACTATACTTGGGCTTTAAAGGGAATGGTGTGATTGAAAACAGCCCAAAATATCTCGAGAACCAAAATAAGTTGAATCATACATACCGACACTTACATTGTCTGGGGCTAGTCATATACCCAAGCAGGAAGGAAGTGCCATGACATTGTTAAATCGAAGAAAAAAAACATGCTCATATGCCAGGGTTTAATTAAAGTCTGACCTTGATAGAAATTAAAGCCACGTAACGCAAATATATGCACAACAAATTTTCCTGTCACAAAGACTTCTGATTGTCATTTTTTTGTTTTACTTTTTTAAATTGTCATTTTCAGGAAGTGATTTTTTTAATTGATTGTACAATCATTTTGACCCAAATTATAGACCAGTACTCCCAGCCCATTCGCTTTTTTATCACCATACGAAGTGTTAGGTCTCAAATCTCAAATTTTGATTTTAATGACAGCGTCAGGATTAATGTGGAATCCGCATATCGTCGCTTGTCCGGCAGAAGGGCCCTAGCAAATGTTCCAGGCAGAAGGGCCATAACCTTTAATTGAATTTAATTTTAAAACCAGTAATTGGGTCTTTTGACGTGAAATCAAAGTGATGTCATATTCTTAGATCCTTCTGTCAGTCTGTTAAGTGCAAAGATCAAATAAGGTAAAATTTCTCAAATTAGAGAAAATCTACTGTTAAGGCCGTTCGGCTGCCCTGAACATTTGCTGGGGCCCCCTTCTGCCGGACAAGTGACGATATCCTTCACGAATCTTTCGTTGTATGTTTTAAATTTGGAAAAACGGACTGAGGTCAGGCTAGTTGCGCCAGTCTAGGTCTTTAACAAATAAACCACACTGGCGTCTAACCTTTGTAACGGTTCGGGCATTATTTTTGGCAGTCATCTTGAGATCTGCTTGCAAGTGGCTTTGGCAGGTGAACGTGTAAATGCTGGCACAAATGACGTCATTGTTGCTCCTTTGAACACTACCTATAAACTATCTACTTCATTGCGTCGCCAGAAATTCTTAGAATGTTGAAATGCAGTTTGTAAAATTGTTTCTTATCAAGGCGAACTGCTGGTGAGTGGGTCTAAAGATTGAATATCGGTAGTGGTAAGTGATTATGGTGCGCTCTATCGCGGATAGCACCCTGCATGTTTTGGGGATGTCCGACATTTGCTCCAGCGACAATTGCTCCAACGATTAGTTCATGCACCAACCATGACCTCAACACTAAGCCTAACCCAAACACTAACCCTCACCCTATTCTGAACTGGAAACCCAATGGCAACCCTAACTTTGTCTTCTGAGATATTGTTACCGGAGCAACTGTCGCTTGAGCAAATGTCGGATCACCTGTTTTGGAACATGTTCATGTACACAGTTAATTTTGTACCGATAACACTTGATATTGATGTGTGCTTGGTATTTTAAAGATTGGAGAATGTAAGCCGTATTTGACTCACAATTTTAAAAGTACATTTTAACCTTTATATCATACTGGACACCCAAGGAAAACACAAAATGTGGCTTCAATGGACAGACCGGTAGTTGCTATAGACACTTAGACAGATTTTTAAACACATACATTAAGTCCAGGGGAATTGATTTCGTTGCCATTCTAAAGCAGGTTGGCTGCCATAGAAAGGTGGCCACTAAGACGGGTCTGATTGTAAGTATGACTACTTGGATGAAGTATTGTTGTTATAATGTTTGCATTTCAAGATAGAGAATAAGTGTGTGTTTATGTACTTCATTATTGAGTGGTACAAATAATTGTAGTATATAGAAATCATGCTTGTTACCAAGAGACACCATGAATACACGTTTATCACTTTCACTTGTCCAAGTTTCCCTTTTTGACAAGGTGCTGTGCGTTATTATTTTTATTCAAATAATGTGGCAATAATCTTGTGAATGTTAGCGTGGCGCGTTGCATTTGGCGATATACCATACAAAAAACGAGACAAGCAAATTAAACTATGGCAGCCGTGGTAATTATTTAATGATATTCACAATTTTCTCAAGGAGTTCTGTCGTCCTTCCTCACTAAAAATTGGACCCCAACAGTTTATTGTCCCGTCTAGGCAGACGTCAGTATATTGTGTAGATGTCTTGACATTTTGGCTTCTGTTCAACTGTGCACAGGTCGACTCGAAACAAATTAACAAGTGGCAGGATGCCAGTATTATGTGACGCAACTCACTGGAAACACATTATATAATGTTCGGTGGTACAATTTCCCAAACACGTATACAAACATACGTATAAAGATATGTATGTTGATGAAAGGTATATAACATAGGCAGGTACAGATAGACAGCTAATTGATAAAATATTCTTACGATAAATGGAATAGATAGATGTGACATAGATAAATACATATATCATAAAACGTTGAACTACTTTAAAGGTAAATGACATGATTGGGAGTAGTCCTCAACTTGGGCTGAAACTACTCTAGAATCAATCAAACTATGCAAGGATTCTCCTGTGAAAATCTTGTAGTCAAACGTTTACTCATTTTAAAATAACTTATGTCAATATCCCTTGTGGAATTGTGTGGCTCCCTATGGATCTTATTTTCATCTGACCCAGATAAAATCTAAATACTAGTATGTTTATGCTTGATTCTCCTTAAGTAAACAAATTAGAGGCAAATCCTTCCAGCTGGGAGATCCTTTCCATCTAGTGTACAGTTGGTATATATTTCAACTGATTTGGTTCTTGAGGCATTTTCATGTGTTCTCAATCATGTTACTAACCTTTAAGGCCACCTGCAATTTTTATTTCTGGGAGATATATACTACCACATGGCACAGGCTTTAGTTGCTTGAAAGTCTTAGGTGATAGTCTTATAGGTTAGTGATTTAAGTGGCGTTGCTTGTTGCTTTTGTAAAGGAACATTAACTTTATTTATACATATTTCAACAATTATATTTGGTTTAATGAATGTTACGCAGAACACACATTACATGTAGGTGGGTGGATAGCTAGATATAGGTAGATAGATAGATAGATAGATAGATAGATAGATAGATAGATGAATAGATAAATAGATAGGTAGATAGATAGATAGATAGATAGATAGATAGATAGATAGATAGATAGATAGATAGATAGATAGATAGACAGATAAATGAATATGGATAGAAAGAAGGTACAATGTATGTGTTATAATACACAAACTGGCCTTATTCAGGAGGGGTAGAAGTAACTCAACACTTTTCAAGATTGGGCCCAGTAAATTAAAATTCTGGGGAGTACAAGTTCGATCACTATAGTACAAAGAGTATGATAAAGCAAAAAGTAATTCTCAGTAACAGGTGTTTGGTTATGCAGGAAATGTACAGTGGTGTTGTTATTATTTTACGTTTTGTTTGACTTATCAAGAACGTAGGCTGATTTGGTTATGGGGAGGTGGAACTAAAGTGGCATGGGGAAGTGCACATCTTCGGGAGTTGGAACTAAAGTTTAGAAAATCAGCTGTTGAGAGGAGAAAAAAAGAGTGCAAATTTCGGTTTGCTTGCCAGGGGCAGAACATCTCTGCCCGCATCTCTGCCTCAGCCGAGGAGAGGTTACTCGTGCACCCAGTGCATCCCCCCTTCCATTACGACCTTGCTCATTAACCTGACATTTACCCCCTCCTTAGCCCAAAACAACAATACTGCAGTACCTTTAAATTCATTTCCTGCTGCTGGGTCCAGGTAACCGACCCTGAAGGACATGTCAGCAATACAGCACATTGGACCGGAATGTCAAGATCTTGTAGCAGATGTTCGCATATGCAGCAAACTGTACTGTGATTTTGTTATTATACTGTAATTTATTGTAATGTTTGGTGTGTAAAATTTAAACCCGATATTTCCCTAACCTTAGCAAAACAACAATAACTGTAGTACCTTTAATAACGTGGTGGAAGACCCATTTAAAAAAAAATGTTAAACTTGTTAAACTTTGCTATTTGACATATCCGACAGTGTTTGAATGTACAAATAAACACCATACAACACAAAAGTTCAGACAGTTAAGCTGTCACTTTTAAAATATGTGCATATAAAGAAATGACATATGAATTATTCTCGTCCGATGAAAATCTGCAACACAGCAGTCTATGGGTAAAACTGGAATGGTCTCTCGATGATTTTTACTTATTTAAAGCACGTAATGATCATTTTGAACTGCAAATTTTCAGGGCTTTATTTTTTACCTTATCAGAGACACTAGTGGCATGAGGAATCATGTAGCTCACATTTTTTTTTAATGGAAATATTGCTATATGGTGCCTTTAAGTTCATTTTCTGACGCCGCGTCCAGGTATAACCAATCCTGAAGGACAAGAGAGGAATACAGCACATTGTACCGGAATGTCAAGATCGTGACTCACAGACAATCACAATACATATTTCGATGCTATATATATATGAGCAAAACCTAGATTTAAGGGTTGTATCGCCCACTCGTAAGACATGTAAGAACTCGCAAGGTAGCCGTTGACAAGTGAAGTGTATTGTCCAACATCCTTGCGTAACAATATTATATACCCAATAGGTAAAATATTTCATAAAGTAAAAGTATTTACAAAGCGTATATCCCTAACCCTTCCCCCACCCCCTCAACAAACATATTTTGAAAAGCAAATATTTAGGACTGTTCAATTGATTATCTAGTTTTCATGTTTCTTTCTTTTTGGTGTTCACACACTATCAAGTAGGTCAGATATCAAAGTTGGACAAAACGTAGTTTGAAAAGAAAATATTAGGGTTGTTATCTATTATGTTTATATGTTTCTTTGTTTTTGATGTTCAAACTTTATCAAGTATGTAAGATAGATCAAAGTTGGAACCCTTTTTTTAGAGTATGAGCCAAAGGCTCGAAGTTGGAACCTTTTTTAGAGTATGAGCCAAAGGCTCAAGTGAGCTATCAAAACTGAAGTTGTGATTTTCAATGTTGTATATTTCTTTAACTATTGTTACATTTCACATTGTTTGCATAATGCAGAAGTCAATCAATTAAAATCACTCCTGTTTTCATTTGATTGTGTGAATCATCGCCTACGGTTTTGAAGAAAACGTAACTATTTGACCTAACGCATTTTCATTACACTCTCTCAAATTCGAGACCATTGAAGAGACCGGAGTGCTTGTAGCTCCGTGGTTATACTGTGGCTCTGGTTAAGAAGTTGAAAGCATGGAATTACATGCTGAAAGAGCTTGCGGACTTAAAGACACTATATAACACTGTGGAAGACCCGTTTAAAAATTGTTGAACTTTGCTATCTGACATATCTGACAGTGTTTGAATGGACAAATAAACACCCTAGAACACAAAAGTTTGGACAGTTATGCTGTCACTAGTACAAAATGTTTTGATACAAAATGGCACATTAATTTTATATCGGGCGATAGGAAATTCTGCAACACAGCAGTCTATGGAGAAAAGCTGGAATGGTCTCTCAATGATTTTCACTTTTTTAAAGCACTTAATTATTGTTTTACTCTGCAATTTTTTCAGGGCTTCACTTTTAGACTGTATCAAAGACACTAGTAGCATGGGGAATCATGTAGCTCAGAGTTTTTAAACAGTGCCTTTAAAAGAGTGACAGATCTATACTACGTAATCATCTTGATCTAAATTACCTTCATCGTGTTCATCACAAGTCAACAAGTTCTTGAATGTGACGCACTGCCTATACATTCAATGTATTTAAGTTAATCGAAAAACGAATGTCAAGGCTGTGCTGAAAAAACAACATATAAACTTTGACATTGCAGAAATCTCGTTTTATTTTCAGTATAATTGCGACATTGCCATAGACACTGAAACAGAATATGATACATGTACATCTTTATATCACTTCCAAATAGACGAGTTTGCTATAGCGTTCATATGATCAACATCTGCTGTGTAATACGTAATACTTACTATTTGAACTGCATCAAAACGTTTAGTCAATAATGCTGTAAGAATATATCCCAAATAATGTAATAAACGTCGGTAATGATAAATGATGAGGAGAGAAGAAGAAGAAGAGAAAGGAAGAAGAAGAAGAAGAAGAAGAAGAAGAAGAAGAAGAAGAACGAAGAACGAAGAAGAAGAAGAAGAAGAAGAAGAAGAAGAAGAAGAAGAAGAGAGAGAAGAGAAGAAGAAGAAGAAGAAGAAGAAGAAGAAGAAGAAGAAGGCTTTTAAAATGCTTCTAAATATGTTTTATGACAACAAATATCAAAGAAACGAAATTTCCTAATTCAGATTGGTGTTGTATTTGTGGGTTACTGCATTCACGTTATGAACAGTTCGCACATAGGCCTACTCCTCCATATGAACTCTCAATTTGAGACACTTACTAAGACATTCTGTTTGTTTCGTTTTATTTGTGTCTAAGTGTGTGTCAATATCCGAGTCCTTGCTGTACCTCAGGTCCAGGGAGAGAGGAGGAGGAAACTGTACCAAACAAGAAGTGACAACAGCCAAAATGCATTCACGTATTTTTGTATTTCGATTGAACGACACAGTACACACATGCTGCCACATAAACACTCATGACACACACGTAATACATAACCATAGACATATGTACAAAAATACATACTGATACACGTACATGCCACATATACATCTGTGCATCGTCTACACGTGTTAGACCTATAATATCGTTGTTCTTGCTTTGTATAGACTGGTAGGATTTTGCATATCGTGTTCTTGTAAATGCTGGTAATGAATGTTGGGGGATGAATGCTGGGAATGAAGAATTTGAATGTATGCATTGAAAGCAGGGATTCAACGTATAGGGGGGGGGGCTATGATTTAAATTTTTGAAGAGAACTTCTGACATGAATATAATTATCTCCTATGTCGTATATCAGAAAAATTCGGAAAGACTCGGAAGATTTATGATAAAAATAATTTTAAAAGTCGAGGAATTCATTACGCGTCGATTAAGTAAGCGAGCCAGGTATCAATCAATCGTGCTATCATTCAACCAACAAAATAATCAATTTAGCAACAAAATAGTAAAAAAAGGTAAGCTAGCACTTACTCACTCACAGACTCAATCAATCAATTAATCAATCCATCCATTCATCAACAACCCAATCAAATTATCAATCAGTCTGTTCGATGTACACAGGGGCGTCAATCCTGGGGTGACAAGGGGGGGCAGTCTCCATCCAAAAACATTGGGGGGCAAACATATCGATTTGCCTCCCCCCAATAATTTTAACAACTTAAAAAATTCATGATACGTAATGTACGGATATGATTTAAAAAGCATTGGAAAGCACTACAAAACCATAAAACGTAGCACGAAAATACTTTGAACATATACAATTTTATTTTTTCGGCGCGCGTAGCGCGCAAAGTGTTCAATTAGCATTTGGCGCGCGAGGCGCGCTTAATTTTTTTTACTTTTCACTTATCCCCCCCCCCTCAAAAAAAATCCGAAAAAATGGGTCGACGCCCGTGGATGTATACCTGGTAAACTCTGGAGAACCCCACTTTTGCCAGTGATATACAATTGACTGTCTTTAACCTCAAATTTTTAGCAGTATACAAATTACCAACCTTCGTCTACAACGTGGTCAGGAGGGAGTAAAACATAATATGTACAAACTGAACTCATTTCCTGTTCAAGCAAAACATTGTCCTACAAATCGAAGAGTTTTCCCCAAGAGGAGGCATTTGGCCTCGGAGAAACGGACATCACAAGCACATGGTCATGTTTACAGCCATGACGATTTCGTGACCCTTAATGGGTTAATGTGACTGGATAAAACCAGATTTAGAGATCTAGACCTCGAACACTTTCCAGTCCATCATTATTTTGAAAAAGTATGAATCCGTTAGCCAGTACGTCCTACATCTAGATCAATTTATAGAAATGTAATTATACAGATCATTTGGCATGACATTTGGCATGATATAGAATATCAATTCCGTGGGGTAAGTTCGTCGAGATTACAAAATGTTCGGCAAATAATAACATTTGAATACATTAAAACTGTATGAACAAGGAGTTTTCTTGTTTTATGTGTACATGTATCATGCGTATAGGAGACCCAGTATTTCAGTTTCGAATATTTCGGAATATGTCGATGGGTAAGCATCCCCTTTAGTCTGAATTCCAGACTCCGCCTCTGCAAAGCAGAGGCCGGCCGCGAAGTGGCCGTTCTACCCAATACGTCTGGCAGCCAGACTACATCCCCTTATGCCATGAAGAGAATGACGTTAGAGATTGTGTCATTGATTTGCACGTCAAAAACATCTAAATGAATGAAATCAGCTGAAATCATATCCAATGTGAAAATTAATATAAATAAACACCTCTCATAGAGACTTGGGGTAAAATATTGAGTTTTGGTGAAAATTTGGACGGTTAAACTTCATCCTCTTTAAAAATAACTCTGAAGTCTTAAAAAAAAAAAAAATCTGTGACGTCGACGTGCACGGGCCGTTCCAAAATTGTCCGATCAGCCGTTAGCCGAAGGTCGCGCGGAGGTTAGCCGTTTAACCAATCAGTGCGCTCCGCTGGTCTTGCGACGGTACGCATAACCGCGATTCGCAATTTGAGCGAAATTTCAACTCGCGGAAAAAACAACGTTCTGGTAACATGTCGTTATTAGTTTTTCTCATAAAACAACAAATTCATGACGTATGGATCTCAAACTTTCAACACACCATTTGTAAGTAATAAACTACCATTTGGTATTGATAATGAAGGGAGGTAATAGACTTGCACTTCCCTGACACAATCTTTAAGGATGGAAAAATTGTTTTGTTTGTTTTGTTTTATTCTTGGATCGAAAGATTTGCACAATGACTGATTATACCATTTGAAAAAAAAAGTATGTTATATCTCATAGGGTTGTTTCCATTTCTGCTTTTAAGCAAGGGGGTATCTTGTTGTTTTCTCGTTAATCTAACATACAGCGGTGAAGTTTCATTAGTATACCGCTAAAAATCAATTTTGCAATGATTACAGTAAGCATGGTAAGTATACCAGATCTCGACACAATCTGTGTGAAAAAAATACATGCGACATGAAAGTGTGTTGCGTAGCTCTGAAATGAACCTTGAATATTTTATCTAGGTTAGCCTTTGAAGATGTTAATTCGGGGTTTTACTTGAAGGCAATTAAATCTGCTACCTCGCCTCTGATCTTCTTGGCTACCCCTTCCCTTCTGATGAGGTCCTCTAAAACCACAGGAAGCTTTTTGCCTAGGAGGCTGTTAAGGGGAACGAGACGGTGCTAGATCCCTGCAGGGTTGTGTCAGATTGACTGTAATCTATAACAGTCTGTATATATGATCATTGATGATTACGATTTACGATCCCTTGGACAGGAAAGCCTGTCTACGCCCCTGCTTGCTTTCGATGACGAATACCCACGTGTCCGTTTATCTCGACTTTCTACCATGTTTCTCGGTTGGGACATGGTTGGAGCATCCGTTGGAGTATTATATTTAGATACAGATGTAGGGATATGTATTTTTGGTATTTTGTTTGCCTGTTTATTTCTTTTCTGAAATATATGCTTAGTCTAGCTCTCATCCCTTGGCATATTGGCAAATTAATGTAGATCTATTAAAGGCATTGTATAACAATGTTTCCAGTTTAAAAAAAAATCTGAGCTACATGATTCCTTATGCTACCAGTGTCTCCGATACGGTCTAAAAATGAAACCCTGAAAAAAAAATGCAGTTTAAAACGATCATTAAGTGCTTTGAAAAAGTGAAAATCATTGAGAGACCATTCCAGCTTTCCCCCATCGGACTGCTGTGTTGCAGAATTTCCTATCGGCTGAGAATAATTAATGTGCCAATTTTTATCTGCACATATTTTACTAGCGACAGTATAACTGTCCAAACTTTTGTGTTCTAGAGTGTTTATTTGTCCATTCAAACACTACTCTGTAACTTAGATAGGAAAGTTCGACAATTATTTTAAACGGGTCTTCCACAGTGTAGCGTCTTTAATATCAGATGCTCCAAGAGCTCAGTGACTTCTGCCACTGGATCCACAATAAAAGGCTGGGGAGTTTGTGTGATGTCTTCCAAGGACCGCGATTGAATTGTAAGATAAGAAACCATTCTCCAGAGACCAGACTAGTTTTATACTTGGCGTAATAAGGTATTATTTAAAAAAATCTAATGACATAACACCGAAGAATAGGCACATAAACGGTTAATCTGAGTATATGATAGTCTGGCTTCCAGACATTTAAATTAACCCATCTTGTATTGATAAGGAAACTACTATCTTCAGTCAATTGCTTTGACTAAGACTGTAGTGTCTAGATTTACTTAGAGTGAGTGTATTCTGAAGGCAAAAAGGGTCGCATGGTCTGAGATCAAGACTATATGTATAAATATCAAGAACTTTTGTTGTTGTTATTTTTTCAGGTATAGCCATCTCAAGTCCAGATGTAAAACTTTGCTTTATGCGATTGTGTTGAGCAGAAAAAGGAAGTGCCTGCTAGATTTGAGTAATCGTATAGTGTGGCTCGTCTGACCCAAATAGAAACAACGTCCCTGGCTACTTTTCACTCAAAGTGGCATATGTTTTGTACACATCATGAGACCAAAACGAAACTACGAAACATTATCTGTAACATCAGAAATGTTATCAGCTCTTTTATCGCGTCGCTGTGAGAGACAAGCCGTTGGCAACTGTACACTGTTGTTAGCGTCTGTCTGAAAGTTTTGTAACTTTTGTGAGGAAAGTCAGTTTGTTGACAATAATCAGCTATCGTTGATTGAATGGATAGCCAGTGTAATCGCGGAAAGAACTGTAAATGGACATGGTTTTGCTTAATTTTGCTCTGCAAATAGGCCTATATATTAACAAGTATATTGCTGTTCTGTAACAACGTAATGTAAACATGAGGCATGTACCTTTGTGAATAAAGCCGCGGAGCTCCGGTTCGAATCTCAGTGGTGAGTGTTGGTGTCCTTGAGTACAACGCTTCATAGAATTTACCTCTCCTATAGGAGAAAATTAGGTTCAACTTTGCACCTTTCAAGGTGCAGACCATTGTCACACTGGGAGCCCCTTTACGGGTGCGACTTTGCACCTTTGAGGCCTTAAAGGTGCAAAGTTGCACCCGTAAAGGGGCTCCCAGTGTGACATTTCTAAAGGTGCAATGTTGAACCTATTTTTCTTAGTGTGTAGTCATGTTTATAAATGGGTAAAAAGTACCGTGTGGAGGCGTTATGTAAATTGGCTTTAACTTGGTCCACGAGATCAGCTAAGGAATTCTCATGTATGAAGTAAGATAATCGACAAACTTGTAAGTGAAACAGTAAGAAGCAACAAAGACTCAGGAAGACCAAAACATTGAACTTGACTTATACAGAAATAGTATAAGGTCAAACTGAAAATGCACACAACATACCCCCCCCCCCCATCCATTGCCATCAGTTCATAACGTAATGTACGTAATGCTTGATAAAGTAATAACGAAGTCATACAGAGTGAATACCACCTTATTACCTATAAAAATCATTGTTGTTCCGGACTTTTTCCGTAAGTCTCTTAATTGAGTTTGATTGCTTTTTACCAAGAAAATTGTACAAAGCATTTCCAATCAATTAAGGTCGGTGTTATCGCGTTGCTAGCATTTACCTATTTTTTTTTTTACAACAGTGAACATACGCTACAGCAACTACGAAACTTTCAAGTTTATACCTCTTAAAATCGCACGACAATCCCCACTGTAACAGCAAAGAAATCGTGGGTTTATATGTGACTGGCGGTAGAGAAGTTGTATCAACAGAACTGTTTGTACTGTATAAAATCATTATTTATACGGTTTTAATATTTAGCCCAAAATGGATGACTAATGCATCGCGTTGACAACTTCGAAATCGGAATACAGTTGAAAGCCGTGTGGGTGTATTTGCAACTTAAGATAATCAATGAAAATTCTAGAAAATTGGTATAACCTTCATTGTAACTTACTCATAAAAGTTATCCAATTTCATTTTTATGATATTATATCACAAAGCTTGATACAAACACACGGTGTATATTTATTTGTTTCCGTTTGGTGGGACTATACGTGCTGAGTTACTTCGTATCATATCACGTAAAGCAGTGGTTGTGTCGAAGTAATTGAAAGACGGTGTTCTTTCAGGCCCCTGAGAGCCCGGAGTTTTAGGGAGTCACAACCCCTACTCCCCCTCCCCCAAAGAATTATGTTTCACCCCTTTTTATCAGAACGATGAATCGTTAGTTTAACCACTTTCCCGCGTCACATTAGCAGTTACCACAGTTTTAAAAATATGAGCTGCATAATCCTCTATACTCTACGTGTATTTGATAAGGTCTAGAAATGAGGCCCTTACAAAAATGTGTACTTCAAAATTATTATTTAGTGCTTTAGAAAAGTTAAGATCTGTGAGTACTCAGTTTGGCCGGATACACCTGTCCATTTTCTCCCACAGACTACTGTGTTATTAATTTAGACTGCCTTTCACTCCACCGGAGTAACAAGTCACCGTGATGTTTATCCATGTATAGCTTGCCACTGGCAGTATAACCTCTTAAAGGTAAATGACATGATTGGGGGTAGTCCTCAACTTGGGCTGAAACTACTCTAGAATCAAGTAAACTATGCAAGGATTCTCCTGTGAAAATCTTGTAGTCAAACGTTGACTCATTCTAAAATAAACAATGTCAATTTCACTCGTAGCACGGAAACCTGTTGTGTGGCTCTCTATGGGGCTTATTTTTATCGTCCCCGATAAAATTAAGATACTCCTATGTTTATGCTTGATTCTCCTTAAGTAAACCAATTACAGACAAATCCTCCCAGGTGGGAGATCCGCTCCTGCTAGTGTATAGTTGGTATATATTTTCAACTCATTTGGTTCTTGAGGCATTTTCAAGTGTTCCCAATCATGTCACTAACCTTTAAACTTTTGTATTGTATGATGTACAAAGCTCAGATATCAAAGTTTGACTTCTTTTTGAATAATTCAATCTCCACAATATTAAATTGTATTTTCAAGGGTGACTGGAGACTATTATGAGAGAAAAAAATCCAGATGATGTATATGAATCTGCAGGATTTTCGCATGATACGTGGAAGTACCTATAACATATCGTTGGTGGGCTGTTAAAACCTCGTATCTCAAAATGTAAAAAATTTTAGGACAGTTCTGAAAAAGCTGTATTTTAGAATTATGGCAGTGGTGGCAACCTCATTTTGTCTGAAAACAGTCTCCTAATTCCTGTATAGAACTTGTTCTAAATGAAAGAATGTTGCCACTAATGCCATAACTCTAAAATAGAACTTTTTCAGAGCAGTCCTCAAAATTTTCAAATTTTGAGATACGAGGTTTGAACGATATGTTTACGTTAATTATCATTAAGTAAACACATTTTTTGCGATTACGGAATCTCGTCTTTACACTGTTGTCTTGACCTAACTGCGTGTTTTACAATAATTGCAATAGTAAGTTTTAATGTTTTAACTGTTTTCGCGATCAATTCAACACACACTCAAACCCGGGGGGCCAGTCAAACATAATGTTGTACACATGCGTGACCAAAAAAACGAATTTAACCCTAAAAAGCCCAAGCTATTTTTGGCTCTCCGTGGCCCAAGGGGGGGGGGGCACATTGTCCCCCCCTCTCTCTAAAATCTTTATTTTTGGACCAATCACTCTCAAATTTGGCACGCATGTAAAACAATTAAACTCTACAAAACTCAATCATCAAAATTTCTCAAGGTCACCACATGGGGGCGCTATTTACCATAATATAATGAAATACATAGAAAACTAAACTAAGAAGACTAAACTTTGCTTGTTTGGGGTTCATATTTTGTGTTACCGTACATGCAGTGATAATGTAATGCGTATATGCACGTAGTACTATGCACTGTTGTTTGTCCCAAAGAGTTAAATAAAGTGGATAAATGATTCTTTTGTTCATTCTGGTACACCTTTTTGATGGAATTACACTTTGATACATCAAATCTCGTATAATGTAGTAATAAAACATGGAAAATAAAGAAAAATAACAAGAAAAATGAATTTTCAATATTTTTTTATTGTTTTGGCGCCAAAAACAAAGAAAAACAAAAGACATTTATTGAGTGTGTTCTTTAAAGATGAAACATAAGTTTTATGTCATAAATGAGCCAAATAAAATGAAAAGCAAGTGACAATAACTCTTTTGTGTAGTGAAAAACAATGAAACATCAAAAAATGACACACATGTGGTTGCCATGGCAACACGACTTTACGGGTAACCCTAAATTATACACCAAAATGTTTGCCATAAAATTTTAGGAAAAGTCACCGAGTTTGATGAAATTTTGCCAAAAATTGTGGAAGTTACGAAGGAAAATGTAGTAGAGGGGCACATTGTGCCCCCCTTGGGCTTTTTAGGGTTAAAGGGGTGTTTTTCAGTTTTAGACGCGACCCGCGCGTGCACGCGTTAAGGGTATCAAAAACAAAAAAAAAAGGTGGTTTTGAAAGACTGTTCAAACGCATTTATGGTATTTTTCCCCGAATCTTTTTTTGAAAGACTATAGTCAAATGTATTTAGGGTATGTTTGGAGGCTAAAATGTGTAAATGAAGCTCGCGAAAAACTCGTTCAGGGGGTTATTTTGCACACAGAGAAAAACTTGTTTAGGGGGTGTCTGGAAATGATTTGGTCACGCATGTGTACAGCATTATGTTTGACTGCCCCCCCCCCCCCCGGGCACTCAAAAAACGTCTGAGTCCCCTAAGTCTCTTAAATGTTCGTCGAAGTGATTTTAGCTCATACCTTCGATTGACGCATTCAACGTCATGCAAACAAGATAATAACCTTGATTCCTGTATGCTTATTCCTCGTTATACCTTGTCTAGTTACATAATGAGAGATTTACGTAGTAATAATTCCTCAACCATTGGCCTTAGATTACTCAGATGAGCAGCTTTTAGTAAAACCGTTATTTTTCTCCAGTAATTGATGTCACCTAGGTCAATTGCATCATTTCTTTGCCAGTGAAAGGCAAGATTTTGGTTAATTGGTCTAAATTTATGATGATGAGGGTTATCAAGTGCATAGTCCTAATAGTTATCCACTTATACTTGCATGGCTTCCGGAATAACCTGATTCATTCAAACAATAGTTTCAAAACAAACTATAGCGATTCTCTGTAAAGAAACAATACTATTTACATTCTTCTACTGACTATCAGCGTTAAATTTCCCGTAAAAATTACGCATAACGACACTTTATCAGATATTGCTATTTAGACTAAGAGCTAGAAACAGTGGAATGCGTAGTTAATCTAAATGAATCCGATAAGACTGTAGAGGAAGGTGAGTGTATATCCCGTGTACATTACCTTGACAGACATGATACAGGGCGGATTAATGACTAAACAGTGCCATAGATAGAACAATGAGCAACAATAGCAATTGTTCTACCACACATAGCCTACATTATCCGTTTATTTTAGGTCATGTATCAACGCACGTGTGGTCAGTTGTTTCATGGTCGTGGGGGTAATACCTCCGTGATAATAGCAAGGGTTACAGGTCCCAGGCCCCAATAATGTTCCGAGTAAGGAAAGCGTTCGGTGACCTAAAAGAAAAGTAGTTGATGTTGCTTGGAATATTGTCCATGTTGGAAAATTTATGCCTAACCTTAATAATGGACCTCTGCAGGCTAACGTTGCGGAGTTTCCATTTGAAACAAAAATTATCAAACTTTGATATCTGAGCTACATAGTAGTGTTAAAATGGACAAATAAACATCCTTGACTACAAAAGTTTGGAAAGTTATGCTACCACTGGCAAGATATGCATGAATAAACAATTTCCACTCCGGTGGAGGATAAAATAGCCTAGATCTACACACAACTTGAGTGCTTGTAGATTTTCACCTTTTTTTAAACACTAAATCGTCATTTTGAAATACAATTTTTTTTCAGGGCTTCATTTTTAAACCTTATCAAAGACACTTAGAGCATGGAGGAATATGTAGCTCCTGTTTATTTAAACTGTGGTCAATGTTAGCCTGTGGCTTTAACTTGTCTGCTATTTCCATACTGAAAGAAAAATGTTACTTTAAGGCCAAAGCGCTACTAAGACTGTCAGTGAAATTAGACTTAACCTCATGTGAATCTGGGAGCCCTCTGGGATTCCATATTTCCTATCTGTGATCTTTAGTTCAAGTGGCTGTCAAGGAGGCGTTACTGAGATCCGTTACATCCATGGGATGGACTAAATCATAAAATGCATTAGCCAGCTGTGACTTGCTTTACTTACTTAAAGGAAGATGTAGCCGGCAACTAACAGGAATAAGTTTTTAAAAAAGTATAGACATTGTGAATATTGTCAGAATTATGGTACATGGTGATAAAGAAAGCCTAAATGATACTGTGTGACACTTACCCTCAGCAAGACCCTATCATTTAGTAAATTTCTGTTAATTTTACGTCTTTGCGAATTTTTTCCATCGATCAAGATCGCCGAAACAGCTACAGGGGGAGGAGTTTATGGATTCAAAAATGCATTTATTAGTAAACGGCGCGATTAATACGCATCGGGCGCCATGCATCCGCAGGTCAACCCAACAACAGCGCACATGCGATCTGATTCGGTGGCATAAACAAAATCTTTCTTGACTTATTCCTGTTAGTTGCCGGCTACATCTTCCTTTAAAGTTTGGGAGATTGGCCTCACTTCGTGTTATCTTAACATGTGTTCCTCTGAAAGGTTGGCAACCACCAACTTTTCTCTTTTTACACAAACAACAACACTGTCGGAGCTTGGTGGTAATAATTTGGCAGCCATTGTTGGTAGGCCCCTTCATAAATGATTCCTTCCTACAAGGATTTAATAATTAATTAACTACTTGACAGTGTGTGTGCTATTATAAGGTCGTTCAAGAACTCTGTAGTTTTGTGTAAGCAATTTCAAACATGCTACAAGAGACCGTAAACCATTTTGGTTGGTTGGTTGGTTGGTTGGTTGGTTGATTGATTGATTGATTGATTGATTGATTGATTGATTGATTGATTGATTGATTGATTGATTGATTGATTGATTGATTGACTGATTGATTGATTGATTGATTGATTGATTGATTGATTGATTGATTGATTGATTGATTGATTGATTGAGTGAGTGAGTGAGTGAGTGAGTGAGTGAGTGTGTGAGTGAGTGAGTGAG
This sequence comes from Eucidaris tribuloides, assembly GCA_001188425.1. Lineage (NCBI taxonomy): Eukaryota > Metazoa > Echinodermata > Echinoidea > Cidaroida > Cidaridae > Eucidaris > Eucidaris tribuloides. The sequence continues at coordinate 52,709 of JZLH01S0183869.1, read as the reverse complement.
TGAGTGAGTGAGTGAGTGAGTGAGTGAGTGAGTGCGTGAGTGATCGTATTATTGATTGATTGATATTCAGTATATTTTTGTGATGATGATGACGACGACGATGATGATGACGATGATGATGATAACGACGACGATGAAAATAATGATGATGATGGTGGTGATGATGATGATGTTGATGATGATGATGATGATGATGTTAATGGTGGTGAAAAGCATTTGTTACCATAAATATCTGTTAACACAACCGAAGATGGTGGTTCCTCAAAGACGTGATTAACCATACAAAAACTAGCATGCGCCGATCTTAATACCACCGACTGAAAGTGGCAGTTATTAAATTTCAAATCGTTATCCTCCAGCGATGTATAGAATAAGAAAATTGGGAATGTCGTTTTTTTAAACAAATATTTCAAAATATCATTTCAAGTATATTACTCGTCAAATAGACCTAAAAATCTTCTTCTCGCTCCCCCGCAACATTTTCCATCTAGGGCGATATCAAGCGCGCGCCCTTAAGGCCACATTTACTTCCACAACCCCTGCCATTGTTACCATGCTGATTATTCCACAACGAAACGATTTTGAAAGAAACAAGGCCAAACCAGTCTAGCCAGCAGAGGGGGGGGGAGGAGGAGCAGTCTCACCCCCCCCCCCCCCCCCGCGAAAATTATCAAATCCATTTTTTTCCTCTAGAATTTTAGAATTTGAAGCAGATTGATCAGTAATGAGGTCTTCGCCACGATGAAAAAAAAAAATCTACGGCTTGACAGAAAAGAACTATAGTTTTCAGAGAGCATCCCAATTCGTCCTTAATTGTATGTCCGAGATTAAAAATAACTTGTCATCTGATAGGTGTCAACTGTTGTGAGGTCATCGTACATTTTGGTCAGATATAAACTACTCCAAACTCGAACAACTGCAATTTGGACCTTAATGACATCATCTGGCCCTTCATACGTACAGGAAGAAGCAAAAGTAAGAAAGGACATAGAGGCCACGAACCTGTTGTAAGAAGAGCATGTGAGCTGCACGGTTATATCACCGGCCATTATTGTTAAATATTGGGCGTATTTGTTCATTTGAATGGTGTTACTAAACGATCAACTTTTCTGTTTACATTGTTTTATGATTTTTACAGAAATCATTTATGCACCCCTGACGGTTGTTTCGCTGAGTGTAATATAATGGAAAGATGGTGCACCGAGCCTACCTGACATGGAATCTTGTTCTAGCTACAGTGGGATTGTTGAACGCAAGAGTGACGGCCCAAGGACCGGGATGGTGTTGGAACACAGCAAAGTATGTCACTTTTCTTCATTCATTTTTACAGTGTGAAATTAACACGTTTCCTATAGGCCTAATGTGCTGCGCAACCGAAAACATCGTCTCGTTACAAACACGTTTGTTGAAACGCGTTTCTTGAAACGATATTCAAACGCGACGAAACACAATGCCAGCGTATAGTAAATGCGTGTGTTTATTGGAACGAATTCGTTTCAGGAAACGCGTTTGTAGCCGTTTGGAACGTGACGATGTTTTCGATTGCCACTATATAAGAAAACAAACTTGCCTTCATTTTCAATTGTGACCGATAACCTAAAAACCAACCTTTAGCCCCGAATAGCACCTACTTTGAATTTTCTAAGGCTATCGCGCATGATAAAATCGATGAAATCATATCATGTTAGATAGGGATAATGAGGAAATAGTAATGCGTGAACAAACAATGTATTTTATATTATTTGACTCATTGTAACGTAATGGAAATTGTAAACTATTGATCAAATTACTTTCAACAATTGTTAGGAATGTGATGGTAGTATTTATATGCATATTTTGGTCCCACTTACTGAAAGCACAATTTTGGTCGATCAGATAAACGTTTTGTCAATCTTTCACAAAAAATTTCTATTGTCACCGTAGACGTCACATCAGGAAACAACATCAAACCTACTGAAAATTGTTTACAGTAACAAATTATAATATTATATTATTGGAGAACATCTAGACGTATATTATTGGAGAACATCTAGACGTATATTATACGGTATTACCTATGGGAAAAGTTAAGGTCCCCGGACATTTGGGGTAATTTCTCAATAATGGAAGAGTTTTAGCGCGAGCAATTTTCAGGGCATTGATAGATCATATAGATACAGGTGTTTCTAAGAAATATAATTGCAAAGAATTTCATTTTTTTACCATTTACAAATCTATACTTTGGCTTTAAGTTCAGATACTATCTCTAAGTTATTGCTATCTGAACTGTTTCATGAATCATTGCCAAACGTGGACAGGAGGGGATATAGAAAAATAACGACGACCTACATTTTTGCTCTCACTTTATTAACCACAAGCACAAGGTGGCGTCAATATTAAGAATTCCGTGATCCGCCACGGACGTAATAAAGCATAATTATGCATAATAAAAGAAGTATTTGAACCTTTTTTTCTCATTTTTTGTGTTCGAAAAAAGCTGTTGTGGCGGAAGTGAACATCGAAAGTAGTGGACCTTTAAAACAAACGAGAAACAGCATGCGGGTAAATAAAAATTTTTCTTAAACATCAGAAGACTCTCCTTGCAATTTCGCAAGCAGACAAGACTGTGGAGAACAGACATGTGCATAGCGGAAGAGGTAACGAACATCGAATTAGGTGTAGACTCGGCTCTCTGCTTGTTAACGCAATAACAGACAACCTATTACAGTTTCAAATTTTTGGTCATTCGTTTGGTATAATCGAAGTATTGGGGTTTATAAATAATGACTTGTCACTGGGTTGGCCTGTTTGAAATTATTCATGTTTCCTGTTATGGTATAGACTGAATTATTAATAGACATAAAGCAGATCAACTCTGCCAGAATTGGGACTCGGCTGAAGCACGTGACTGCTTGAAACTTAAGCCGATGGCTTCCTAGTTTTCGATGCGTTAACTTGTTCCATGATCCACCCCTATAATGGAGCGATGGATTAACTAGATAATCTATAGGAGATCATCCTTTGATGAGTTAATGCGCAAGGTCAGCAATTCTGAGAGTTAAATGAAGTACAGGAGCTTTGGGTACACTTTCACAACACATTATTTATAGAACTTTCAGAAGTAAGTAAGTGCACGCTGTGTGTGAAACCTATTATTATAATCACAAAGAAGATTATGAGGAAGGATAATTTGGAAGCGTTTTCAATCATAACATTTTTAACATGATATTTCAAATTAGCATTTTTTTTTACTTGATATCCGAGCACCTATAAGTAACATCAAATCAAATTCCAATCAAGTTACAAATGAAAGTCCTTAAACGCCAAGGTAAAACCGAAATGTGTGAATGGGTTGGATATCTTGTAACCAAATTCTAAGAAGTTCACGGCTGTGAGTTAAATGTATAGGTCGTTGGTAAGCCAAGATGACGTGCCCTAATAAAACGTTCAAAGATAACGGCGAGTTTAGAAATAGTGTGGGAGGTGGCGTATACACTAACCATTCGCGCGATCAATTTTTATCTGGGTTTTCAAAAAATTTCCGTGCCAAGGTTTTCTGATATCCGTTTTTGGTTTGCTTCTTCTCCAAACAGGTCGTTGAACAACGTTCGGGAAACCTTCACTGAATCAGTCACTAAGAGGACGGCCACGTGCTGCGATTGGCTATGTGTGTCAAAATGCTCCTCGTACAGGTAATACGATAATAACATCACCACACCCACTTGTCGAGAGAGGTTAACGCGTCTGGTGTCCGACAGAAGGGCCCTAGCATATGTTTTTGGCAGAAGGGCCTCAACACTAAATCGTCTCTAACTTGAAAACCGTTGGCTCTTTTCACATGAAATCAAAGTAGTGTGATGTTTTTAGATCCTTCTGTCAGTCTGTTAAGTGCAAATATCATATAAGGCAATATTTATCAAGTTAGAGACAATTTAGTGTTAAGGCCCTTCTGTCAGGAACATATGCTAGGGTCCTTTTGCCGGACAACCATTAATGGTAGTGTAAAATGTGTAACCCTTTCTGTAACACTCTCACAAGATCGCATGTATAATCTATGGAGATTTATTGAAATGGTACACACTGAGATGGTTAAGCCTGGTGTGGTTAGTTAAAGGGAAGAGGTTGTGAGAAAGAATCCCGCTAATACTTCGAATTGATGAGGCATATTTTTAGATTTTTTGATAAGAGTAAGATAGCGACATTTTCGGCGCTAGTTAAAGTAATAGGCTAACATTGTTGAGCTTCAATTTTAGAAAAAAATTGTCAAACTTTGATTATCTGAGCTACATAGTAGTGTTAAAATGGACAAATAAACACCCTTTAATACAAAAGTTTGGAAAGTTATGCTTCTACTGGCAGGATATACATGAATAAACAATTTCCACTCCGGTGGAGGATAAAATAGCCTAGATCTATACACACAGTAAATCTATGGCAGGTGAATTGAGTGCTTGTAAATTTTACCACTTTTAAAGCACTAAATCGTCATTTTGCAATATAATTTTGTTTCAGGGCTTCATTTTAAGACCTTATTAAAGGCACTTAGAGCATGGAAGATTATGTAGCTTACATTTTTTTTTCTGTGGTCATTTTTAGACTGTGGCTTTAAAAGCAATGCATCTGCCTAATAATTAACATTGTGTAATTTGACTAGTGTATAGAAGAATATGAAGGAAATACCATTTAACAACCTTATCAAAGTAAAAAGGCATCGTACAACAATGTTTTTAGTTTGAAACATCTTGAGTTACATGATTTCCCCGCTACCGGTGTCTCTGTTAAGGTCTAAAAATGAAGCCCTGAAAACAACTGCCGTACAAAACGATCATTAAGTGCTATTAAAAAGTGAAAATCATTGAGCGACCATTCCCGTTTTCTCCCATAGACTGCTGTGTTGCAGAGTTTTCGTCAGCCAACAATAACTCATGTGCCGATTTTTATCTGCACGTATTTTACGAGTGACAGGATAACTGTCTGAAGTATTTGTGTTGTAGTGTTTGTCTATTCAATAGCACTGTTTGACAGTTTTCTTAATGGGGCTTCTACAATGTTATATAGTGTGTTAAGAGCTAAAAACTCAGTTTGGTATAAATTATAGTGAGCATTTGATTTTCAATTGAATTAAAGTATCACAGAAAAATTGAAAAATTTACAATCTATTTGCAGACTCTTAAAGTGTATAGGTGTTTATTATGTATGATAATGAATTTTATTTTCAGTTTACATATATGTATCACATGCATTCATGAATATGACAAATTTCATGCATAAGTCTCATACTGATTTTTATTTATAGACCAATACATGAATTCGAAAATAAATCTTATGAACTGAATCAGTTCAGTGAGTTTTATAAGGAGTATAACTGACAGTTAGTGTTTCGGGCATTTTCAATTTCTATATAACTGATCTTCAGATATCACAGACACGTCTTTCCTAAATAACCCAAGGGCATGAGTGATATTCTGTTGTTTTGTTGCACTTCTGGAGAGGTGCAAAAGAGATTCTCTGCCTTTAAGGATGGTGATGTCAGTTATCCGACAGAAGTTGTGGGAAGAAATCCCGGTAACAATTCGAATGGATCGAGTATATTTGTTTAGTTTTTTATTCAAGGAAGATGAGCAATATTTTTGACATTTAAGATCAGCCTATACGTCACAGCTATCTCGTACTATCTTCACCTGCTTCCTGTCCACCAAGGGCTTATGCATGAAGGCCTATTGCCAACATTTCGTGCAGCGTGTCTCAGAAAAAAAGTCCCTCTCATAGTCGAATAAATAATTACCAAAATTAAGTTTTATAGTCAAATAAGTTTGCATATTTAGAAAGCCCACCTAAAGCACAAGTTTAGTTTTGGCGATTTTTTTTTTTTATATGAAAGCTTTATGCCCAAAGGTCATATCACACCAATAACAGATTCAATCTTGGGGGGACCCCCGAGATTTGTCATTAATTAATAAAAAAAATATAAAAAAACGAAAGACATTCAGAATCTGTTATTGGTGTGATATGACTTTTGGGCATAAGGCTTTCAAATAAAAATAAAAAAATCGCCAAAACTAAACTTGTGCCTTAAGTTTGTAATTCCTGTTAAAAAAATTCAAAGGTCTCGCTTCATTGATTTTGAACACACAGGATCTTTGGTAGCAGCAGTGCTTTCCAGCCCATTCCAAGTTTGATAAAAAGAAAGGCACACATGTCAGACATATTATTCTTATTCCATGCTTCACTTAAATTATCTCAACGACGCGACGGTTCATTCACTTTTTTAAAGGGAACGTAATCAAAGTTCCGCTCCACTGGTTGTGTTTGCTTTCACAGAGTGTGCACCACTTATGGTTTGTCCTTCCATGTCCAGCTTCTAAACTTTAAATGTTCCCCTATTCGTCCTTCCAACTGATATACATTCAGGTTGATGCACTGAATTCTGTAGCACTGCGAACTTAGAATGTATTGAAAAGCATTGCTGTTACATAATAAACTGTGCATTCAAAACCAATAAAGCGAGAGCAATGAAATTTTTACCTCCCCCCCCCCAAAAAAAATAGAATGGGCTTCTAAATCTGAACAGTAAATACAGAATTATATTTTATTTTGGATTTAGCAGTCTATCAGATGGATAGTTTTTTGGGGGGACACGCTGTACATGTATAATATGAAACATATCTCTGATCGCTATTCATCTTCGTCTACCTACAGATTTTCAGAATTTAAAGGCATTATTTAATCATGTTTCCAGTTTAAAAAGAAAAATCTGAGCTACAGAATCCACCGTGCTAATAAGGTATCTGATAGATAAAGTCTAAAAATAAAGCCCTGAAAATTGAAGTTCAAAATGATCATAACTGCTTTACAAAGTGAAAATCAATGAGTGACCATTTCAATTTTCCCCCATAGACTGCTGTGTTATGGAATATTTTATTCAAATTTTAATCATTTTCTGAATTACTTTTGTTTCTCTTCTTCAGGGTATGTTTACCACACACGGCTTACCGGAATGCGAATTCGAGTTGCCTACAGAAAAGAGCTGGGTTGTCTGCGACGGGTGGACAGAAATGGAAGGACAGCTGTGTACCTGCCCCTTTTTTTAATTTATTTATTTTTTTTTTTATTTTTTTTTTTTTATTTTTTTTTTTTATATAAACCAAGTGCAAACTATTTTCATCCAAATATGCGATGAAAAGATCTATATTCATGAGCGCGATCCAGGGGAACGGGGGACGTCCTTCCCCCCCCCCCCACCCCCCCTCGATTCTTTTTTCTGGAGGGATCGTCCGCCCTTGATTTATTAACTAAATATATATATTTTTTTCGATTTTGTTAGCATTTTTGAATAAATTTTGAAATCGGCAAACCTATTCAAAGGATAAAGACACAATTTCCACTTTTTTAACGAAAATATATATCTCGGGCTTTTTGTTAATAATCCCGCGCGAGGGTATATTTATTTCACATGAAATGTCTGTTCCTGTCTGTATTTCTTTAATTCTAGCCTATTTCACTCCACTGCTAGAGGGAAGGCATCCTCATCAACATTTCATCTCCTCTCTATCTTGTCCCTGTCACATCCCCGTCACACTCCCAAATTCGTTGATGTCATCCATCCAACGCCTATTTTTCTGCTTCTGTGTTTTCGGAATCCAGTCTGTTAGTCTATGTGCCCATCTGATATCATGATGTCTTGCTAGATGGCTTGTCTATCTCTACTTCTTAGGTTATATTGTCCCTGATAGTTGTTTTCTTTCTTTTGTAAATCTTACTTATAAAAAATGTGCATGTGGTTTCCATCTTCTGAGTTGGTGTCCACGACAGTCTCTGTGTAGGAGAAAATGTCCTTTACAATAATTATCGTATTTCTCCCCCCCCCCCAAAAAAAAAAAATCAGGAACATTTTTCTTCTTTGTATTAAATTTTCTGGGAAGTATTTGTATCATGTTATACCATAATAACTTTTCTTCCTGGTATACTTTACCTCATGTAATTTGTTTGTGTAATGAGGTAGGAACGGTTTTGTTCACATATTTATTCAAGGGTAAATAAAAAATTTCAAACAATCATACTTTCACTCAGAAAATAATTAATAACGTATTTTTTTAGCAAATACTGACACGAAATTGATTTTGCTGTATCACATTATCCAGCATACAATCTCCAAATTGTATGAAATAATAAGTTAAATTATATAATAAAGTCCAGTCTTTTGCCTTCAGAAATTCCAAATAATATTATAATGGAACCAGGGTGCACATATATAAGAACATTTCAAAGTTCATTTTTAAACTTTGTATAATCATTTGCTGCATTACGTTAATACACATTGTCCTTAGTATTTTGTATGAGTCATATTGTCCCTATACAATCATTAGGCCCTAAACTCAAGAGATCAATTCATGCGCGCTTCGTTTGAAGTTTACGTCACAATTACGTAGATATTTCCCAAGATGTCTTTACACGTGAGACATGAAGTAAATTCAGTTATCATTCCGGTATCATAAATGACTGGAATGTTGCTTTTAATGCTTAGCGTAATGCTATTACAATTGTTTGATGAGTTACTGAGACAACGAAAGGGAAAACGCATGCTTAGTAGACGTCAAAATATTAATTTTAGTTCAAAAGTTCACCATGAGCAAAATGAGTACTCCAAATACAGTGTCTTTACAATTTAAATTATAAGGTGAATACATTTTCTCCGTTAGACGGACTCGGGAGAACGTACCGTAGAGTCATTCTCGGAAATGAGTCAGACATCGCTCGGAATTGGGTCAAATTGACCCAGATTTTGGTCAAATGAGTGAGAAATTACTCAAACGTTTGTCAAATTTGGCCCTTAAGTTGACCAAATAATATACCATGTCATGCATGTGTGACCCATTTCTGACCCATTTCTGTATGTAACCCCAACTGACCTTTCCTCTGAGTCAGACTAAGTCGGGAAATTGAATCGAATCGAATTTATTTCTGCAATCAAATCCATTATAGTAAATAAATGTACAGATTTCATTATAACAATACAAATTTACATATCTCAATATAACACAGATAACTAAGTTAGAATACAAATAAATGTCGAAGTACATGCGGATTTACAACATTAATCAGTACGACAGATAAATTTCTGACAAGCAAAACTATACATTTTTATGATATGTTAATATTTCTGGTTGCGTTGCAGTAGTAGTAATTTTAGTAGTTTTTAGTGTAGTTGTAGCTGTTCAGTACGTTATTGTTGTTGTCATCATCGTCGTGTCGTCGTTGTTGTTTTGTTGTTGTTGTTAGTGTTAGTGTTGATGGTATGGTTATTGCTGTTGTATAGCACCAGTAGCTGTAGTAACAATAATAATACATTGAATGACAAGTATACATGTGTAACAGTCTATTATCCAGCATGTTACGACATGTGAATGATCCTTTTTCTCCCCCACAGATGGCCCAGCTTCAGCCACGATAATTCCGCCATTCCAGCCTGAGAGGCCCACTTTTTCCGGTGCCAAGAATAAAAATCGCGACCCGTCATCTTCCTTGCCTGCAGATCCAAGTAAGACTTAAAGAGACTTAAGTGGACAACTATTGTATTTCAGGGTAAAACATTAAACGTACATGATGGGGGTAGTCCTTATATTCTAGAATCAAGTTAACTTCGCAAGCATTCTACTGTGAAAATTTTGTAGTCAAAAGTTGACTCATTTTAAAAGTGTTACCATCAGCATGCCTTGTGACAGATATTTTTGTGAAGCTTTCTATGGGATAAATTTCTCTCGGAAATCGAGAGAAATAAAGTCCTGGTATGTTCATGCTTGATGGTGCTGGGCTAAAAATCCAGGTGTGTTAACCAGGGACTGGATTGTTTCGGACTAATGTGTATAACCTTTCCAAATTGTACGATTTTCTGTAAAATCACAAATGCTATCAAGACAATACATTTTAACTCATTTATTTGGTTCATTGTGTGTTCATTTTACGATAAATGATCACTTGGTAGGAACTTATCACGAGAGCATTTGTCATTCGAATTAAAAGATATGGATCGATTGTCCTTCTCGGGCGGAACAGGTTTCGCCGAATAGTACGCCTGAGTGAAAGTCAACCTGGGCGAAGCAGTTCGTCGATAGCACTCAAAGTGTTTAAGTAAAGCAAATTACCGGACAAATCTTTCCAGCCAGGAGGTACCTTCAGCTGGTATATAAACTGGTATATCTTTCAACCAGTTTGGTTCTAAAGGCATTTTTTTATTTCTCCCAATCATGTCACTGTCCTTTAAAGGCATCTTTGAACATTGTTTACTGTTTTTTGAAAATTCTGAGCTGCATAAGCCTTCATAGTTTTAGTGTCTGGCCCTGACAAGAAGGTGTATTGCCAAATGTTCATTTCCTGCTTTAAAAGTGAACATATCATTACCCGTCGTCCGATAGACTACTGTGTTAGAATACAGCATGTTTCATTCATGTGCTATATTTATCCATATGTATCTTTCTAGTAACAGCATAAGTTTTGTATTTTGGGGTGTTTATTATGTCAATCTACATGTAAGCACAATTGTATAGCTGAGACATTAAAAAAATGGCATTTTTTGTTTAATTGAACTTCACAATGTTAGACAATGCCTTTAAATGCCAAAAACGTTGCCTCCCATATTTTTTCTTACGTTAGCAAAATATCAGAGGATCACGTACAAAGTTACGACCTTGATATAAGGTGAAGAGTCCATGTAGACAAATAATGCAACTGATCATAATTTACTTTGGGCCCTACCAGTTTTTCTTTATCAAACTCGCTTACGGCTATTATAACTATAAGGTCAAGATCAGGAAAGCATTGTTTCGTAACGATTCTCCTCTGCCAATTGTTAATATGTTCACTGCTCCAAACAATAGAATGTGTAGTGTTTCTTCAAATTATTCGTATTCATAGGGATCGTTTCCAATCTGCTATTGTTCAAAATGCATTGTACATACAAAATCTACATAAAATAATAATAAAAAGCTCATAATAGATTCGATCTATCTCTTAATCTATACATTATTATTGACAAAAAAAGTTTTATGTTCACATGCTTTGCAATAAAATACAGAAGACATTTTAAGAAATATATACATGACAAGACACATTGTTCTCAAGCGTTCAACGTCTACCACTCAATTCACAAGCAGAACGACGACAAATGCAAACATGGTATTATTATACTCTTTAACTTATTCAGCTATATAATTATCCAGACCTGTAGTTCATAGAACGGTCAAGGCTCGTAAGTTGCAATCATGTAATGATACGCATTAACCAAAATTTCATATTTCTTCAGCTTGTTTTCGTCGGTTCCGTTGACAAATGACGAAAACAGGCGCTAAAATCAGAAGAAGACTTCGATAACATACCAAATTGATTTCAACGATCTGTTAAGTTTGTAAAATGTCACCGTAACCTCGAGAAGACAAAATTTAGCGCTTCACAAGAAAAGATAGATACAATTTTACCGCATTATTTCACATTTCATGAATACAGATCTTGATGTGACCCCATGTAGAGTAGATATGGGGATTATACCACCTGAAGCAGGGGCGGCGCCAGTGTAAAATCTCTTAGGAGGGGCGAAACCCGTCGGGAAAATGTTACTTGGAGAGCACAGCTAGGGAATTTCAAACTGCAATTTCAAACGACAAGCGGGGGGCAAGGGTCGACGGCAAAAAGCATTATTTTTTATATGTCGGTTTTGTTTTAATAGCCAAATCAACAGCAATAAGAGAGCGAAATTTTCGAAAAACATCCAAATCCCCGTCATTTTAATAACTTTGAAAACAATAGGGCGGCCGCCCTCTCCCCCGGGCCAAGCGACCCTGTTCCAATAGAAACCCTGACATTTGCTACGACAATTAATACGATGATTATTTCATTCACTAAACATGACCTTAACCTTAATCCTAACCCTAACCCTTACCCAAACACTAACCCTTACCCTATTCTGAACTGGAAAACCAATGACAACCCTAACCCTATCTCTTTGCCTTCTGAGATAATGTCACCGGAGCAAATGTCGGATCACCGATAAACGTCTTATTGTTTTATTGTTGTTATATTGTTTTATCAAATTTTGTGTTTGATCATTTGTCTAATTATGTACTAAGACTTACGCAGGGTAAGAAAAATAGAAAAACTGAAACATAATGGATACGTTCCATAGATAGGCATAGATAGGAGGGTTAAGGCTGTCCTGGCTACTCCCATGGGACAGGTTTTGTTCCAGGTCCATTTTACTCCCTGGAAAGTTGTTTCGAAATCCAATGTAATACTAGTATTCAATTTGTTCAGATTTACCTTTTAAATGTTAATGAATGATTGGAAACCCTTGAAAATGACTCAAGAACCAAATGAGTTAAAACATGTATCAACTGTACACTAGCTGGAGTGGATCTCCCAGCTGGAAGGAATTGTCTTTAATTTGTTTACTTAAGGAGAATCAAGCATGAACATACTAGTATTTTATTTCTCTCGAAGCCAGAGAGAAATAAATCCCACAAAAAGCTGCACAACAGATTTGCCTGCCACAAGGGATATTGACAGCAGTTATCTTAGAATGAGTCAACATTTGACCACAAGATTTTCACAGCAGAATCCTTGCATAGTTTACTTGATTCTAAAATAGTTGCATCCCAAGTTGAGGACAACCCCAGTCATGCCCTTTACCTGTAACGTTCATGATCTCCAATATTTCAATTCGATGACGGATGTCTACACCTTAGAAGATTTCTACAAATTGCCTTCGCTTCACTCATCGTCATCAGATAGATAATTGGTTGAATCCAGCAACTCGACACAGCTACCATGTCCAAGTACACGGTTTCTTGAATAGTCCAGTAAAGCAGCCAAGGAATCCAGCACCCATAAAACGATCCCGTGAGAAGGAACACGGTCAGAATTCCCTTCGTCCCTCGTCGAAATCGTGGACGATGTGGCCAAAGTCGATGGGATGGTCGCTGTCGAGGGTGATCGAGCGCGCTATCAGATCCCGTAGATCTGTTGTCCGCTTGGGAGACGATGTTGTCGTCGAGAGTGCACGCAATCGTGCGCGTTTTTCT
>JZLH01S0183869.1:22920-33276 GCA_001188425.1 Eucidaris tribuloides | reverse complement strand
CGCTTCCGGCGCCCTTGATAGCTGTACCTTTCCTGTTGTAATTGTTATCATTTAGTCATTTCTACCTTGTATCTAAATGTCGATTACCCAAGGTTATTTCCAGATATGCTTAAACTTGGGGAAATAGTATCATTTTTAAAGGAATAAAGTATGAAATGGATAAGTACAGCCCCATGTCTATTTTACCAATATTTTCGCATTTGTTTGGAAAAAAAGGAGGTTATTTCCTTTTTCTGACATGTTTGTGAAAACTTATAGATCACATGTTTGCGATCTTAACAATATATGGAGCTACGGTACTATGCCACATGTTCCATACTGTATTATAGGTCCACTGTGAAGGAAAGTGACCGTTGATGTCATGTATATAACTTCAGCTATATTTAAGATTCGTTCTTAAAATTAAATTGTATTACACGAATGCTGGAAACGGAATACGGCTGTAGCATTCTTTTTATCACAAAAAGCATGGATATTGTTTGGGCAGAAAATTCGTTTCACCTCTTCACCATTTGGGTTAAAGTCGGGTGGTACTTCACTCTGCCTTGACTGTGAGTTAACACTGCAAAAACAGTGGTGTTAAAATTGCACCAGTCGGTGTTGTGAGAGGACCGCATCAAGCATTTTACACCAGTGTTAAATTCATGGTGTTAGTTCAACACCCATTAGTGTTATTATAGCACATTCTGTTTGTTATATGAACAATATCTGGTGTTATATTCAAACTGCATGGTGTATTTTTAACACCTGATGGTGCGGTCCTCTCACAACACCGAATGGTGTTGTTCTTTTACACCACAGTTTTTACAGCGAAGGGTTTTTTCTGTCACGAGTATTCACAATTTTATTGCAATGTTCTGTAAATTAGTCATGTTTAAGAATACAAACAAGCAGTGGTTACTTATTTTCAGTACATAAAAGCACTGAGAAGAGGGATAATGTAGTAGTTAGTTTATTTATAAAAACTACAGGAGCAAGCCAGATTAATGCAAAAGACAAAATGTGATATAGCCTTGACGTTATTTTTAAGTGTTCTCAAAATGTTTTAATTATGTTGCGCCGGTTTGCAAAATCAGGTTTGTTGTTATTTCCTATGTTCGCAAAATGTATTTGAAGTTTTTTTATAATCAAATCATGTTTATGGAAATAAACAAGCAGTGGTTATTTATTTTCAATACATAAGACCACTGAGAAGGAAAATGATACTGTAGTTTATTTATCCAAACTGTTGGAGCAGGCTAGACTCATCCAAAATGAGCAAAATGTGATGTAGATGTTATACTTGCTACATAATGAATATGTTTTAATTATGCTGTGTCTGTGTGCATAATATATCTTTTCAGTATTTCCTGTTGCTTTCGGTATATACGCACTCGAAACATTTATTCTATTTACTTTCCAAATCACCTCTGAATTTGCGACATCTCAAAAAGGGACACGTAAGGTGTGTACATTAAAAGTGATTCTGCAGCCACGTAAATAGATAGATAGATAGATAGATAATAAGAATTGACTTATTTTCTCTTCTACAGCTTCTCTTTTTAAATATTTGTTGGAGTTGATTTACAAATCCGTTATTGACAGACACATGCACAAGTCCAATTGTGATTGATCTACCACAGATGATTACGTATCACATGCTTGTATGACTGCATTCAAAAACATTCAATGAGAATTAGAGAGTGCTTATTGAAACATGTTACGAAATACAATATAGTGTCGTGATCCAATTCTTGTGATACATGATTGGCAACCATTTTTGATTCACTTACTAATGCAGGTTCGAATCTATATTGTACATTTCCTTTGTCCCTTTCTTGGATTCTTGCAATTACAAAAACATCGCGAATTGCGATATCAGTCTCGTCTGACTTGGCTTGCATGAGATAAAGTAAATTCATAAGGTTATTGGCGTGTAATGTCCTGATGTAAAAAAAAAAAAAAAAAAAAAAAATCTCCTCTGCCTTAAGGTTCATTGTATTGAACAATGTATTGAAAATCATTGTCTTGATCAGAAATACGCCACTTAAAAGATATTATGATTACAACATTTGCAACACGAAGATATGGTCGCACGTTGAATTCGTCATCAATTAATGTCGTGTAAACACATTAATTATTTGATGGTAAAATTACATAACTTATGCTTAATATAACAAGAACATCAATCTACTTTTCTTAAATATGCTAAATTTTTATTTTGCCCAGTTGAATAAAATACATAAAGCCACAGGCTAACAATGACCACAGTTTGGAAAAAAATGTGAGCTATATACATAATCCTCCATGCTTTAAGTGTCTTTGAAAAGGTCTGAAAATGAAGCCCTGAAATATTGTATTTCAAAATAATGATTCAGTGCTTTAAAAAAGTGAAAATCTACAAGTGAGCAGGTTGACCGGATTCACCATGCCCATTTCCTCCCATGAACTTACTGTGTGCAGATCTAGGCTATATTATACTCCACCACAGTGGAAATTGTTTATTCATGTATATCTTGTCAGTGGTAGGCTGGTAACATAAATTTCCAAACTTTTGTATTGTAGCTCAGATAGGCTTATCACAGTTTGACTTTTTTTCATTTGAAGCTCCTTAATGTTAGCCTATATTTTAAATGTAACAATCACAATTTCTAAGGAAATGACATGATGCATGTCATGTCGTTTGGGACATGATCACACGACTTTGACTAGCTTTGTCAGAAACCCCCTGGTAAATGTCAAATTGTACTCTTCTGTACAAAGTGACATAACATTCAACAAAATGCCTTTTCCAAAACAAAACAAAAATCTCATTCTACCCCGGGATCCTACCCCACCACAAACTTTTACACGTTGTGAAATAATGCACCTCTTCATGAAGTAAAACGTAATCCTAGAACGTTTTCACTCGTCTTCAACGGAAAGAAAACAATTTGACTAAGAATCTTTATCGGCTGTTCAGAGGTTTATATCACAACAATGGTGCGTCATGCATACTCGTTATTATGAGTCATTTCGATACCCCATAAGGTATCGATCTATTATGACGTTGGTATTGGACGATTAACATGCTGCTATCTTTCCTGTGGGCCAAAATCATGTCAATATCATTTTAAAATGGTCGTTTTGAAGTACATTTTTTCAGGGTTTAATTTTCTTATCTTATTAGAGTCACACAATGTAGCAAGAAGGATTATGTAGCTCAGAATTTTTTTAACTTGAAACGTTATCAAAATTGCCTATAACACAATAATTAGAATTTTTTTTAATGGATGACGAATTAATTTTATTTCATTATAACAAGTCTGTGACTTCTGGTGTAAAAGAACAGTTACGTGAATGTTTGTACTTTGACATAAATAATTATCTCGTAACGGACTCCATTCACAGTGGGGGCGTGGCGTATGATAGTATGGCTTCTCTTTTCAGATATCGCCAGTTCGAATACTAGCAGCAGAGTTTGTACAAGTTGACTGTCTTGCTACAAAACTAAATAGATTTTGCGTTAGATATTTCGAGTGTGGAACTTAAAGTGTTGGGGCACTTCAGTCTCTATTATTCTTTTTTTTTTTACATCAGACAGGATGTATAAAGACGTATGCTACATATTTTTTTTCACATATATCAACTGGTGTAACAAGTGACAATGGGAAATTTGCCCCTTTGCGATATTTTTTTGTGAATACAAGTGCAAGCAAATATCATAGTCGTGGCACGTGATATTCTAAGCGCGGTATAGCCCAAGTTTAGTTTTGGGAATTTTTTTTTATTTGAAAGCTTTATACCCAAAGGTCATATCACACCAATAACAGAGAAAAGAGTCTGCTCTTTCTGATGAGGTATAACTTGGATAACCTTAACACCTTATTAACCCTTTGGATGCTATAATGTAAAATATAGTCGAAAATCTTGGGGTATCGAAAAATCTCGGGCTCCCCCCCCCTCCCCCGATATTTTTCATTAATTAATTTTTTTAAAAAAACACGAAAGACGTTCAGAATCTGTTATTGGTGTGATATTACCTTTGGGCATTAAGCTTTCAAATAAAAAAAAAAACTAAACTTGGGCTTTAAAAGGGTTAAAGGTTATGTTGACGAAAACATGACAGGACCTTTCCAACCCGTCCACGCCGATCCATCTAACTATAACGTTCACTCTCGTACTGAAATAATAACAAAAAATGTATCTTTGTGTATCTTTGTTTTTCTCTATGTAGAGAGTTCGAACACGTCGGGCCCGATAAAACCTGTCGTCGTTCCACCCAATGATGGCGGTATTTATATCATCAAGAAATCCCGCTCGGAGGCTTGGGCTGCCACTCACCCCGTGGAGATGGCGGGCATCGTCTGCTTCTTAACTCTGATCGTTGTTGGCGGTCTCGTCAGCTGGGCTGTCTACAAAAGAAGGTGATTTTATAACCAATAAAGGACGACTCCTCATATATTTGTGGCCTTCTTTAATAACCTCTCGCGGCCGTCCTGTCACACCTAACCGATTTGGCTCGCTTTAGCATACTGGAGCACAAAATTAACAACGTCGAGAAAGTCGGTGGAGCTCCATCGAGACAGCACTAAGGGCGTTGTCACACCTAATCGATGTGGCTTGTCAAAAGTAAGACCGGAACACAAATTTGTCGATTTTCTGGTATCGGTACTAGAACGACAGCGTAACGGTATCACATCGTTAAGAGCGACAGTACATCGTAAGGATATCGGCTGGACTACATTATCACATGTATATCAGTACATAACCAGCTGGGAGCCGCCGATCCACTACGGAGCGATATCGGTGCTCTGAGTCTGCCGATGTTAGCGATGCCCAGACCGGAGTACAGCATCTGTAATACCGTTGTATCCCCGTTGCTCTCTCCGGCAGCGTGATGGTAGAATTTTTGAGCATGTTCAAAAATTTGGACCAATGTTCTGACGATATCCTGACGATGTACCCAAGAAGCGATGTGATATCGTTGCGCTGCCGTACGATAACACCGATCCCCGAAAATCGACAAACCTAGCTCCGGTATTGTTCCAGTGAGACTAACGGCAGGGCTGCTGAAAGGGCTTAAAGGTATTGGCTAACATTAACCACAGTTAAAAAAATCTGAGCCGGCATGATTCCCATGCTACAGTGTCTTTGATGAGTCTACAAAATGAAGCCTGAAAAAATTGTATTTTCAAATGATTATTATAGTGCTTTAAAAAAAGTGAAAATGCCTAAGTTGACAGATTCACTTGCCATTTCCTCCCATAGATTACTGTGTTGTACACCCTAGTTAATAAAACTCGCCCCGAGTTTTATTGTTTATTCATGTATAACTTCCATTGGCAGTGAATTCCAAACTTTTGTATTCTAGGGTGTTTATTTGTCCATTGAACACTATATGTAGCTCAGATATCAAAGTTGACAATTTTTTTTTTTAAATTGAGCTCCACAGTGCTTCGGCTAATCACTTTAAGTATAGTTTCATGCACTGCTAATTTTTCTTTGATAAAAAGGAAAATGTAACTTCATATGCAGTACTCAATAGTTTTGATAATGGATGATGGCGCTATTGTCAAAACTCTTAATCATTTAAACATATTTTTAAATCAGTAACGTGTTGCAAATTTTAAATCCACGTGTTTGTAGATTCAAACTACCAGGCTGTTTCGAACATTAGAGCCCAAGTTTAGTTTTGGGGATTTTTTTTTTCATTTGAAAGCTTTATGCCCTAAGGTCATATCACACCAATAATAGATTCTGAATGTCTTTCGGGTTGTTTAATTAATTAATGAAAAATCTCGGGGGGACCCCCGAGATTTTCGACTCTATTTCAAATTATAGCATCCAAATGATTAATAAGGTGTTAAGGTTATCCGAGTTGTACTTCATCAGAAAAAGCAGAGTCCGCTCTTTCTCATGAGGTATAACTCGGATAACCTTAACACCTTATTAACCCTTTGAATGCTATAATGTAAAATATTAGTCGAAAATTTTCGGGGACCCGAAAATTTCTCGGAGGTCCGCCCTCTTCGGCTCCCCCGCCCCGCCCCCCCCCCCGAGATTATCTTCATTCATAACTTTTTTTAACAAAAAACGAACTACTGGTATTCGGTAGTAATATGACCTTTGGGCATAATGACTTTACAAGTAAAAAAAAAAAATCCCCAAAACTAAACTTGGGCTTTAAAGACATATAACAATATTTTCATTTTCAATGATGTCAGCAGATTCCCCATGCTACCAGTGTCTTTGATAAGGTCTAAAAATGAAGCCCTGAAAAATTACAGTTCAAAATGATTATTAAGTGCTTTAAAACAGAAAAAAAAAATTGAGAGAGCATTCCAGTGTTCCCCCATAGACTGCTGTGTTGAAGAATTTTCATCGGCCGAGAATAATCATGTAGTTTTTATCTGTACATATTTTACAAGTGACAGCATAACTGTCTGAACTTTTGTGTTCTAGGGTGTTTATTTGTCCATTCAAATACTGTCAGATAGCAAAGTTTAGCAATTTTATTAACGGGTCTTCCACGAAAATTGTCACAATGAAGATCAGCGAATATAATTAAATGTTCCCGATTGGAGGAAAAATGTTAATCTGTCAATTTATCAGTACTTGTCTGTCGGCATTGATGTGTCACTGAGACCACTGACTTTTTGAGAGTGTCTACAAGTTATTCACTTGTAAGGAGAATAAGTGTAAGGGGATAAAATTCATACTCAACCGAATTTCCATTTACATTGCATATACATGTGAGATAATATATTTGTATATCGATGATGACGACGACGATTGTAGTACTACTGTTGCTGCTACTGCTACTACAACTACTACTGCAGTACTACTACTGCTGCTACTACTACTACTACTACTACTACTACTACTACTACTACTACTACTACCACTACTACTACTACCACCACCACCACCATCACTACTACTACTACTACTACTACTACTACTACTACTACTACTACCATACTACTACTACTACTACTACTACTACTACTACTACTACTACTACTACTACTACTACTACTACTACTACTATATTACTACTACTAATACTACTACAAGTTGACATAACATATTTCCTTCTTTGATTCCTTCTTTGAATTTCAGACGAAACAACGATATTCCAGCGATGGTGCGAATACGCAAAGGTAAGGGCTTCACAGTGTTGAAGGTGATATGTTAACTCGATTATATTATTCTACCTCCTGCAATTCTAGGACGCCCGTAGGTCATTGCAAAAATGTGTGTACACATAAGTTCAGGGACGGCGCCATGGGTCTGAATAAATCTTAGGGAGGGCGAAACATATTTCAAATTATGTGACAAGCAAAAAAAAAATGGTCCTCATATTTTTCTAGGCGATGATTTGTGGTTGCAAATCCATGCGACCAGCAAATTATAAAGAAAAGATTGTCCTCAGGTTGTTTTTTTTTTTCAGGACACTATGGTGGAAACGGATGCATAATACATGAGGACATCTACGGCGGGAAATCTCAGTGGGGAAGTGGCACCATCCCCGCATTAATTGAATAAAAGTACATGAATTTGCATACTGCGGGAGAAACGATAGTTGATTCAGTTTAATTGGTACTAAAATACGACAAAAAAACAACCTACTGCCCGTTCTCAAGGGCGGAGACGGGCGATTCGGGAGACTAAAAAATGGCCGCGGCGACGTCTCGGAGATGTAGTGGAGACGTCTTGAAGACGTCACGGACACGTCGCGGAAACTAAATAGTTTCCACAACTGATAAAAAGTCGCGGAGACGTTTCCGAGACTTTGGCGACCAGCTGGCGTCTACAGCCTCCTTGAGACTAGCCATATCTCCGGGGAGTTGCAGGAAAATCAAACAAATTTGATGTTTGTTGGAAACTGGAAGTCTTAAGGAAATGTCGCGCAGACGTCGCGGAGACGTCTCAGAGACCTGCTGGAGACTGGAGACTGGAAGTAGTCTCCAAAAATCGAAATGGTTTGATTTTCCCCAAGACTCTCCAGAGACACAGTTGGTCTCAAGCAAACGTCTCGGAGACTCGAGTTGCCACCTGGTAAACTAGTTTTCAGGCCAGTGAGATGAAGCCTTAAGATGATGTATGCTTATGTACACCTAAAGAGAATAAACAGAATGAATGTACCTTATTGTGAAAAGAAGCAGTGATCTTTAAAATTGCTACATTCAAATTCTTGAAGCAAAATAATCTCGATTATTTCCCATTCTGTTCTTACTTTTCCTGTAGGATAATCCTGGAGGTTTATTAAATGTTTCCATGCAATATTATCAAACCCATTGCAGGTTTTGCTATTTCGTAGCTAATATCAGATCCTGTTGATGTTGATTTTACAGACGATGTGGCGAAAATAAGCCACGATTCCGACTTTCAATACGAAGTGGCCATACTGGATCCTCCCAGAAAAGGCAGGCATGGAAGGGCGCCATCAACGTCAACAATAGGCACATTCACAGACGACCAAGATAGTTGGGCGTCCACGGCCACGGACGCGCAGAGAGAAAGCGTGTATGAGATACATCTACCGGATGATGAATACAGTTCGCCTTATGCTATGTTAAACATTGGGGATAGGGAATACCATACACCATATACACCGCTGCAAATAGGGCACATAGGTCTGCCTGAGTTTCATAAGTCATCAGGTAGTAGTTACATAAATGCAAAATGTTTTCACCCACCCAGCCGCACCACTTGACTACGATTATTCCGGGAAGTGAAAGACATGACGAAATGTAAAGCGATGGCTATATGAAAGATGACGTACTATCGCAATGAATAATGAATTCATTCATTAAAAGTAAATGACATGATTGGGGTATTCCTCAACTTGGGCTGAAACTACTCTAGAATCAAGTAAACTATGCAAGGATTCTCCTGTGAAAATCTTGTAGTCAAACGTTGACTCATTCTAAAATAGCTTATGTCAAATCCCTCGTGGCAGGCAAACCTGCTGTGTGGCTCTGTATGCGTCCTTTTTTATCCTGCCCTTATAAAATTAAAATACTAGTATGTTCATGATTGATTCTCCTCAAGTAAACAAATTACAGACAAATCCTTCCAGCTGGACGATCCACTCCAGCTGGTGTATAGTTGGTACATATTTCAACTCATTTGGTGCTTGAGGCATTTTCAAGTGTTCCCAATCATGTCACTACACCTTTAATATGACTGGTTTTAAATTAATTATGCAAATGTTAATTGTATGTATAGTTTGATAAATCGTTTTCTTCAGATGTACAGGCACAAACTGTCTGAATCCAGAGTAGAATGCTGCGGTTATTTTGTGATTTGTTTTTCATGGATGACGTATCAATTTGGCGAATATGCTAGTATAATGTATTTACATGCACTCTCACGACTACTTGAAAGAATTCCATTTTTGGCACCTTTACCCTCTTTCCTGCCATATTACTACACAAAACTTTTACAAAATTGATAATGAAATATATGCATCGTAGTTCAAAAGGAAAATAAAACTCCGATTTGACATTTAAAGGCCTGTACTCTCCCTTTTTTTAAGCAATGCAAGGTTTACCTATATGCACTATTAAAGCCACTGGCTAACATTTACCACAGTTAAAAAAAAAAAAATGTGTGCTACATAATCCTCCACGCTCTAAGTGTCTTTGATAAGGTCTAAAAATGAAGCTCTGAAAAAAATTGCATTTCAAAATGATGATTTAGTGCTTTAAAACAGTGAAAATCTACAAGCTTTCAAATTGACCGTATTCACCTGCCCATTTCCTCCCATAGACTTACTGTGTGCAGATCTAGGCTATTTTATCATCCACCGGAATAGAAATTGTTTATTCATGCATACCTTGCCATTAGCAGCATAAATTTGCAAACTTTTATATCTTAGAGTGTCCATTTGAACACTAGATGTAGCTCAGATATCAGTTTGACAATTTTTTTCAATTGAAGCTCCACAATGTTAGCCTAACACTTTAATAGTCGACCTTATCTTTGTGCAACAAAAAAAAACTTTGCCCATGCAGTTTGTTAATAATGTGTTGGTTTCCTCGGGGTTATATTGGTTCAAGATTTGGAATGGCAAATCTAAAAAGGCACACAATCTAACAATGTTGGAAAGGCAAATTTTCCTTTAAAGACTATTTTCTGTGATTATCAGACTATGTAGCTGCAATGCAGAAATGTGTGGCATACTCGCATGAACTCATAATCACCATTCACCTACATTTTGAACGTTCAATGATTTATAAAATGCTCTTGCCAAAATTGTTCTATTTTTGGGGGGGGACGAACGAGAAATATAGATATTTTCTATCGATTCATGCATGCTGTAATTTATCTCAAAGTCATTATTTTCTTAAACCATATACAATTAATCATCCGTGCTGAGAGTATATT
>JZLH01S0183869.1:0-12088 GCA_001188425.1 Eucidaris tribuloides | reverse complement strand
CTGTGTGTATATGTGTTGCATGTTTGTCTGTATGTGTCTGTGTGTCTGTTTGTATTTATGTGAGTTTGTCTGTGTGTATGTGTGTTTGTGCGTGTTTGTATATTTATGTTTGTTTGTAAGCGCCCGTGTGTCTATTTGTGTGTCTGTTTGTGTGTATATGTGTGTCTGTGTGTGTTTATTTGTGTGTGAGTCTGTGTGTATCTGTCTGTCAGTCTGTGTATGTTGTGTGTCTGCATGTTTGTGTTTATAATTGTGTGTTTGTTTGTGATTGTGTGTCTGTGTATGTATCTGTGTGTCTTTATATGTTTGTGTGTGTACAGTATGTGTCTGTATGTCTCTGTGTGTCTACATGTGTGTCAATATATGTCTGTATTTGTGTGTGAGTCGGTGTGTCTGTTTGTATGTATGTGTGTTTGTGTGTGTGTCTGTGTGTTTGTCTGTGTGTTTGTCTGTGTGCTTTTACGTGTCGGTAGGTGTCCCTGTTTGTGCGTCTGTATGTATCCATTCTGTTTTGTGTGTGCCTATGTGTCTGTGTGTCTGTATGTGTCTGTGTGTCTCTGTGTGTCCGTATGTATGTATGTCTCTGTGTGTCTGTGTGTTTGTCTGGGTGTGAGTTTGTGGGTCTATGTGCGTGTCTATTTGGGTGGTTTAATGTTTCTGTATGTTTGTGTATGTTTGTGTCTTTCTGACACTCACAACCGCATACAGGCTAACACAGACACAGATATCCAAGTACACAACATAAACTTGTACATCCTCTTTCCGACACCACAGGAACTACCAACTTACACACTAACATACCCCCTATACGCATAAATGCATACCCACAACCACACAATTTGAATAAAAAGACACAGAGACACACACACAGAAACACACACACAAAGACAAACACATGAAGACACAAAAACAGACACCCAGGCAAATACACAAAGACACATACAGACACACAGAGACATACAATCAGACACAGAGACAAACACGCAAACAGACGCATACTCATATACAGACATATAGACACATAAAGACTAGACACATACAGGCACATAGACACACACACAGACACATACAGGCATATACAGACGCACAGACA
Source organism: Eucidaris tribuloides (assembly GCA_001188425.1). NCBI lineage: Eukaryota > Metazoa > Echinodermata > Echinoidea > Cidaroida > Cidaridae > Eucidaris > Eucidaris tribuloides. The sequence continues at coordinate 10,995 of JZLH01S0183869.1, read as the reverse complement.
CATACAGTGACACAGACAGACACATTCATACACACAAACAGACAGACAAACACACACACAGACATACAAACATACACACACAGACACACAGCCTCATACATAGACACACACATACCCACACAGACACACAGACTCACACACAGACAAACACACAGACACATACAGACACAAAAACAGAACAGATACATACAGACACACAAAAAGACACTTACAGACAAAGAGAAACATACAGACACACAAACACATAGACAAACACAGACACACACAAACACACAGACATTCAAACAGACACAATACACATGCAGACAAACACACAACACACAGACACACAAACAGATAACAGACACAAAAAGACACAGACACACACAGACACATGCAGACGCAGACACATACAGACAGACACAGGAATAGACACATTCAGACATACACAAACACACAGACATACAAATAGACACACAGACACATACAGACAAACATACAACACACAGTCACACATTCAAACAGACAGCAGACACATAGAAACACACAGACACATACAGACGGAGACACATGCAGACACAAATAGACACATTCATACACACAGACACACAGAAAAACACACAGACATACAAACATACATACAAACATACTCACAGACACACAGGCACATACATACACGCATACATTCACACACAGACACATACCCACACAGACATACAGACACAAACAGACACACAATTGGACACACAGACAAACATACAGACACACAAACACATAGACAAACACAGACACGCGAACAGACCCATTCAGACACACAATCACACAGACAGACATACAGACACACAGACAGATACAGACAAATACACAACACACAGACACACAAACAGACAACAGATACATACAGAGTAGACACATACAGACACATACACACAGACACACAGACACATACAAATGTAAAGACACATGAACACACGAGCAGACACATTCAGACAGAGACAAACACACAGAAGAACACACAGACGCACACACAAAAACACACAGACAGACATACAAACAGACAAACAAACTCACACAAAGACAAACACACAAATACAGACACACATACAGCATGTACAGACACACAGATACACACAGACATATTCAGACACAGACACATACAGACATACATACACATACATACTTAGACACACAGACACAAACAGACACACAATTAAACACACAAGCAAACACTGACATTGACACACAGATACACACACAGATACACACACGAACAGACATACAAACAGACACACATATTTAGTGAGTGGCGACAATTTGTGACGGTGGCGACAATCTGTGCCGCTAGGTTTTTTTTTCATGGCACAAATTGTCGCCAGTGAGGCAAAAAATTGGGATCAACAAGAGCGTCACAAATTGTCGCCGGCGACAATCTGTGTCTATTTGCTCAAAACCTGACGGCACAAATTGTCGCTGCGTCACAGATTGTCGCCGGCGACAATTTGTGCCGCAACACCCCTTCAACTCAAAATGCATGCGATATAGCGTATGTTGCAATACTTTTGTCAAGGGGGGATTTGTGCGTAGTTCAACAACGATATTTTGTGGTAGGGTCCATGTTTCAGAGAACCTGGCGGATGAAATGAACAGAGCCCTTTGGCTCTGGAGATGAATTTCGAAGAGCGCCCTCTTATGACGAGTAATCTAGCGAGCCCTGGCTGTCTCGTCTTGGCCGTAATACTCTGCGCGATTTCTGACAGTTGGCTTGTTGACTTTTCACCAAAAAAGTATCTTCATCTTCAACTGGTGTCTTATTTCTAATGAAATAATATGGCACAGCAATTCATTAAATTAAACCCTTATATGGCTTCAATATCATCAGTATTTATTTCTTATCCTACATTTTGTCTCAACCTTCCAAAAATAATACTGATTAACTTTTAAATGACCAGCGAAGATTTTACGACCTTTGTTGTTGGTAGTAAAATGTTATTTAAGTGTGATCTGTGATTTGTCCAAAATTGCAAGGAATTAAAGTAAATTAACGACATTCAAGTCAAAATTGAATTATCTAAGGTTACTTCACAGCAAAAATTTTACCGGCGTCCGGGAAATTGCACTACGATATTTAAAACGATTATGTAAATTCATTAATTTGCGCATAGGTCTCTGTACTAGTGCCAAGCGCGAGACTGAAGCGCCCGAAAACACAGCAACAACAATATTGGTCACCGATCATAGTTCAATGTCATGTAAGTGCTGTAATAACCTAATTGGTCAAGGCGTCCGAATATAAAGCGATGGATTATATATAAACTGTATTTTTTTTGGTATATTAGAATTTTGCATTCTTTCAGTGAAAACTGGGGGAAAGGATCAACGGAGAAGATCTGCATACCATACTGCATTTTGTTGAAATCACTAGAAAAAATGAACTCTCTTTGGTTATACGAAGTAGAACAGTGAAATAATGTCATTTTCAAAGTGTGTAGATGTCTAATATAGCTCATGTCAAGACCAACATACATGTCCGAGCAGAGTGTTCAAGACGCTATATAACACTGGGGAAGACGGGTTTAAAAAATTGTCGAACTTTGCTATCTGACATATCTTACATTGTTTGAATGGACAAATAAACACCCTAGAACACAAAAGTTCGGACAGTTATGCTGTCACTAGCACAATATGTGCAAGTACATTGGCACATTAATTTATTCTTAACCGAAATTCTACAACACAGCAGTCTATGGGGGAAAGCTGGAATGGTCTCTCAATGATTTTAACTTTTTTAAAGCACTTAATGATCGTTTTAAACTGCAATTTTTTCAGGGCTTCATTTTTTGACCGTATCAGAGACACTGGTAGCATGGGGAATCATGTAGCTCAGATTTTTTTAAACTACATTGTTATACAATACCTTTAAGGGACGTTCAAACAACCCACTCCCCTTAATGCAAAAGGTAAGAAATAATGGTTCAGGGTAATAATAACAGTGCTATTTTGAAGCTTTTAGCTTTGATTTGCAACATGGAACGGGTTACTCTCTGATTTTTTGGTTGTGGCATCGATTAGCCCATGAAACACCTCTTTTAACAATCATGGGTGCGCCTATGAACACCAATATCCCCCTAAACCCGACCCAGTGACCTTATCCTAACTCTTACCCTAGTCCTAGTTCTAAACTTAACTCTCTACCGTATCATAATAAAAATGCTTGCTTACTTTTTTATTTTCATTTTTTATTTCCACTCACGGGTTGGAAGCCCTTTCAACAAATGTTGATTTTCAAAGGGGTGTCTTATATCATGGACCTACTACTCGAAGTAGTAGGTCCATGTTTATATGGACCGCAAAATAACGCATTTGACTGTCTGCGGCATTGGCCAAACCAAACTCAAGTAAAATATCTGAGCGTGATAAAGCTGTGAGAATTTATAAAGTCGTCGAAAAGAAATGGGTACATTTTGAATAGAATTATAGCCCGCTGTATCATAATGAAAAACTTTCTTTCTGTCTTTATATTTGATGCATTTATCATATTTTCTCTGACCAGACAGTCTCTTGACAGTGTTGTGTTCGAAAATAACCCCTGGAGGAAGGATGCGATTATTACATTCAGGAAGTAATGGCATGCGGGGAGAGGATTTACCTTGGAGTAATCAGTAGGCTTCATTTTAGACTCCACAACGAGATATTCCATTGACCGCAAAGTTTTCATCTTGTTGTAAAGGGAGGGTAAATTGAAAATTGCGAAAACTGTCCTGCGAATTGAGGCTATAAGGTGTGATGTATGTAATTATAAACAAGTTTGTGGTGCACTCATTCCACTATACACAGTTTGACCGGCTGTTTCATGTAACGTCGATGTTTTTAAGTGTTGCCCCGGTGGATTTTGGAGGTGACAGAATATTCAAGTGAATAAAACGATAAATCATCCAAGGTAATTAAATCCAAATCGTTTATGAGATCTTCTTTCAAAGTTACCAACCTGCTGCCAAGATATGATAATTAAAAACAAGAGTTAGTACGCCAGATACCATGGGTGGATCTCCATTACAATAATAGCTCTCTGTGCATGCTGCGTGAAGGCAGATTGCTATTCACAAAACTCCCTGGTTGTTTTGATCACGTTTCGATAGAGGAAGTTTCATGTTGTGACCCTATTCGTTGCTGATTTTCTTCATGTGCATGCGGATATGAACCCCTGAGGTCACTTTTGAATCTGCTTTCAGCAAATCGTTTTGTCAAACATTTATGATCATAATTGAGAAAAAAAATCTTTGTCAATATTTTAAGAACGACAGATTAAAATACTACTTGTCTTTTAAAACAAAATCATTTAAAAATTGCTTGTTTTAGTAATATAATTATCAAATCCGCCTTTTTCTTTGTAAATACACGGCTGTTTACCTTACGACTGAAACAAGAGTTAAAAGGAATCAAATAACAAGATCTGGTGTAGTGCAAAATGCCTCAAGAACAAAACAAGTGGACAGAAAATTAAACGTTTTTGGACTAACTATATTGAATAACCATTTAGAAAAAATTGTCTTCGGTTTATTTAATTTGAAAGAAAATTAACATTGAATTAAAGTATGACCCCCATTGACCATAATGACAACTGAGACCCGCATAATTATGTGCTATGTAATTCAATACATCTTTCACAGCTATTCTGATAGTGATTTGGGTTTTTCAAAAGGCAACATTTGATCACGAACTTTCACAGGAAAATATTAAACAATTATACTTTCACATTAACCCTATTAACATAAAAAATGTTTCAAATCTCGCTATTTGCTTATTTTTTCTTATATTTTCAGAGCATTGGTGTAAGTTTTCCATTTATGCAGGTCAACATTGATTAAAAAATAATAATCATAAGATGGCGGAGAAAACACACCATTTGCGAAAGTAAACATTGAATTAAAGTATGACTATGATGAAAACTTCACACGCACAATTATGTACAATGCAATTTCATAATTTCTTGCATAGAAATTTCCAATTTTAAAAGGGTAACATTATTTTGATCTTGAACTTTTACAGTAAAACATGAAATAATTATACAGTCCAATTTACCCTATTAACCTATTATAACTAACACTTGAAGTCCCATTATTTCCTTACATAAGCAAACAAAATAACAGATCGATAATTTATTTTTGAAAAAAAAATCATTTTTTTCATTGTAATAAAGCTTCCAATTTTCCTTTTTTTTTCAAGAGTTAAGTCATACCAGTAGAGGCAAACCAGTATAAAATAAAACTGTCGCAGAAACTGTAGCAACTATAGCGCATCATTATCTTCCAGATTTCAAACAATCAGTAAAGGTGTAGAAAATTTTAATTTCATTAATGTAACTATACAGGCATTACATAAATGCAATTATAATTCCATCAAGTCTAATCACATAACAATCATCACCATGACACTATAACATAATGCAACACCACTGTGGTGATCGAAAGTGCGACGAAACACGATAGTGACTGACATTATCGGGTGTTATCGCTCGCAGTCTCGCATGTACCGGAAGTGTTGTTACCTGCACGTATCTGGCTTACTTCCTGTCGACCGCAGTTCATGCGCAGATCGAGTCATAGCGGTCATTAATGTTGGTATCGCAATATCTCTGATCGGTGTTGCTGTGGTAACATAAATGCATGTATTTACACAGAGTTCCGTTGATTTGGTTCACTGGCCCCGTACAACAATGCATATACGCCCACTACAGTGTACCTCACAATATTTGAACAAACTAACAACCTAAATAAGTAACACAATAATGAAAGAACTCACAGAAACATTCATCCATGATAATTTGTGTTTCAATAAAAGGTCATATAAACGACTCTCTGTAAGAGTAAACTGAGATCACTTCTGTGCAGCCATGATTACCGTATTTTGACTGGAAATTAACATTGTTTTTCATGTTGAACAGGATATAATAAACAATTTTATGAACTTAAACGGCAGAATTTTAACATGATCCAAATATGATTGCAAAGATTACCAAATCATTTCGCAATCACTTTCAAGCCTTTTAATGTTGTTGTTGTTGTTATTGTTGTTGTTGTTGTTGTTGTTTCCTTTTTTTACACAAAAGTGACTGAAATACCAAAATTAACCAAACGGCAAGAATTTCTTTTCAAGAGACCTGCTTAAAAGTAACTTTTAAAAAAGATTTTGTTAGAGCATATTTTGTAAGTTTATTTTAAATGCTAATCAACTTTTTATGAAAAAAAAAAGATAAGACGGCTAAAAACGTGTTAACGCATAAAAATTATGCGTCTAGCTTCCTCAGTTAAAAACATAAGCTCATTGATTATTTTTTGATTATTATAGTATCAATTATGTATCTTTCATTCAAAAATCTTACAAATATTAATCGCATTTTCAGAATCGTTAATTCATACATCCATTCCACTTTCCTTGAACTGCCACTTTGAAGTTCCACGTATGTTGTTTTTAACTGGATAGCTGGCGAAACTGGAAACTTTCAATCAATAATGTTATCATGATTAGAAACCTAGTTTGATTACTTTTCAAGGTAAAATACTTTGTCACCAGACATTAAAGTTATTTAAGAACATAACGGGATTTTGGTGATTGCCCTTGCAATACGCTTACACTTTTTCGACCAATCAGAGCGTAGCTATTAACACACTAGTCTCTGTCCCAGACCTAGTAACCTTTTCTTTGTCCAGAGTACATTTACTCTGCGTTAGTCCTGGACCTCAGAGTAGTAGGTCCATGGTCAGTCCAAGTAGCTGGGTTACAAAATAAATCAAGACACTGGTCTTAGTCAAAGCAAATAACTGAGGAAAGTAGTGTACTTATCAAAACATGATGGATTGATCTAAACGTCTGAAAGCCAGACTACCAACACGCCGACACAAAGTTATCTCGGTCCACTCAGTTAACTCGCCGATGACACACACACAGCGTGGTGAACTGCCGGTGGCTATGTACATTACTGAAGCTGAAAGTACATAGGGCCACACGCATCACATACACACACACTAGTCTAGATGTACACAAGTCAGTATATATTTAGAGTGAACCATGAATGTCTAAATTCAGTTCGTTAGTGGAGTGAAAGCAGGAGTAAAAGTGAATAGCTGCTGGAATTATTAGAGAAAGTTTACCACTGTCTTCAACCATCAGATGATCTGTGCAAATGGGACCCAAAATGGATCGTTTACTACCAGTATCGATTGTGTTAATATTGGGCCCGAGTGTTGTTATGTGTGCCAGTATGCTTCTGTCGCCTACAGGAATTAATGTCTGCCAATACAGGTAAGTTAATTTATCACTAATTATGTCATGTGTTTTATATTTCTTTCCGTGAACTTTTTCTTCATTTCAGATAAAGGAGATCAGAAACAGAATTCTGTGTCCATCAAAGGATACATGTAAGGCATTTTCAATTCCGATGTGCTAATGAATATTCCTGTTTATATCTTGAACTTTACAATCACAAAGCATGTACTTTATTTGTTTTCATTGTTTGATTCTTAGATGTTTAGGTATGATTATGATTTGTTTACTTGTTTATTAATTTGTTCTCTTCATTTATTCAATTTCAATGAAATTATATTTATTAAGATGTACTTAGTGCATTACAGCTGGGCACAAATTCCAGAGCGGTACGTTCCATTGTCACATGCACACAAAATGTTTCAAAACTTACAAGTAATTACGCTCGTATCGATAGATACATTATCTGTTTGTTTCTAGTAGATACAATAATCACATTTTAAAGAAAACATCACAAATACCAGAAAACTTCATCTTAGATATGGCGAACTAGAGTAAGGAAGATAACTGCAGGTATTGAAGACTTAAGAAGTAGGCCGGGCAACGTGCCTCGCCTCGCCCCACATGGTGAGAGAGACTGAGAAATGACCAACTCATTTTAACAATGAACTTAATTGATGTGAAAAAAAGTTGTTTATGTTCCTCTGTTTTGTGAAGATCAACTTCGTATAAGTCTGTCATGACTTGGCTACTTATGCTTATCATTGCTTGAAATGATTTTGAAAAATGTATATTTAAATGTTTAAAAGCAGGAATCAAATTTAACACAGTATATGATACTTGTAAAAACATCACAACCTAGGTGTTGATAATAAAGGGATTTTATCACATCAAAATGATGTAATCCACAGTGCATCAAAACAAAAATCGCACATTAGGATGAAAGTACTTAATAAGAGACAAATATCTCTGAACTTGATACAGCAGCCTCTCATCGCCTCTGTTTGTTATTCTTTAGGTATTTTCACTCCGCTTCAACGACAATCAGGTCCATATATCAAAATTGTATTGTTCTGAGTCAAAATGCGACGGAGCTTAAAAAACAAAAACACCTTCACTTCAGACATTTCCGATGAATTTCCCAAACTTCCATGATATGCGTCAGTGTTTATTTAACACCAGTGGGCGAACTACCCAGTGTATTCTGATTGTTTTTGTGTAATTGTATATGTTGGACTCATATCTCGACTTCGGATGTTTAAACATAAAGGTAAATGACATGATTGGGGGTAGTCCTCAACTTGGGGTGGAACCACTCTAGAATCAAGTAAACAATACAAGGATTCCACTGTGAAAATTTGTTAGTCAAAAGTTGACTCGTTCCGAAATGACTTCAATCTGTATGCCCTGCGTCAGACAAATCTGTTGTGTAGGGTTCTATGGAATGTATTTCTATCGGGGCTCGAGAGAAACCAAATGCTAGTTTGTTCATGCTTGATTTGGCTTGAGTAAACAAATTCAAGATAAATCCTTCCAGCCCGGAGATACGCTCCAGCTGGTGTATCCACTGATATACCTTTCAACCATGCAGTTTAGATAAAGAGGCATTTTTTTTTGTTTCTCCCAATCATGTCACTGCCCTTTAAACGACATGTCGACTATAGTTTCCTGACTTGTTATTCAAATTTCTGTGGAATCGTAATTCGGGATCATGAGGAAGCAAACAAATTAGGATATTTAGCCTGAATATCAATTTGTTTATAAAGTAATAAATTTTCCCACAGATTCGATCAAGGTCTGCTGCACAATAGGTGCACACCTTTATCTCATGTTGAATGTAAATCCATTGATGTGCAATGAACTGTAAATTATAGAACACGTTATACATCCCAATCCAAATACAGAAATTAAATGAAATTCTTTACATTTTTTGCAACCAGTTTGTTTAAAGTGATAGGCTAACATTGTAGAGCTTCAATTTAAAAAATTGTCAAACTTTGATATCTGAACTACATAGTAGTGTTCAAATGGACAAATAAACACACTAGAATGCAAAAGTTTGGAAAGTTACACTGCCAATGGCAAGGTATGCATGAACCAACAATTTCTACTCCGGTGGATGACAAAATAGCCTAGATCTGCACACAGTAAGTCTGTGGGAGGAAATGGGCAGGTGAATCCGGTCAATTAGAATGCTTGTAGATTTTCACTTTTTTAAAGCACTAAATCATCATTTTAAAATACAATTTTTTTCGAGCTTCATTTTAGACCTTATCAAAGACACTTGGATCATGGAGGATTATGTAGCTCAATTTTTTTAGCTGTGGTAAATGTTAGCCAGTGGCTTTAATGCACTCCGTCTGCATGTAGTGTTCAGACGTGTACATCCCATATGTTTAAAAACTATGTGGAGCTTTGCATCTTGACTCAATAGAACTATAACTTTCATATTCAAATATGTACACTCTCTTTTTTGTAGTTTATCATGTTACGTAGTGATTTTTTTATGTAGAATGATTTGTTAAAGGCATTCTGTTACAATATTTCCATTCAACAACATGTGAGCTACATGATTCCCCATGCTCTTAGTGTCTTTGATCATGTTGATAAGGTCTAAAATGAAGCCCTGAAAAAATTACAGGTCAAAATGATCATTATGTGCTGTAAAAAAGTAAAAATCATTGAGAGATCATTCCAATTTCCCCCCATAAACTGCTGTGTTGCAGAATTTTCATTGGCCGAGAATAATGCATGTGCCAATTTTTATTTGTACATATATTACAAGTGACAGCATAACTGTCTAAACTTTTGTTTTGTAGGGTGTTTATTTGTCTATTCAAACCCTGTCAGATATTTCAGATAGCAAAGTTTGACATTTTTTAAATGGGTCTTCCACAACGTTATATAGTGTTTTTAAACTGTAGCATGCCTTTAATTGGAAAGCGGTTTTGCATGACTGAACAAGCCAACTCTGCTGTATAAAATACAGACAGAATAAATAAATAAACAAACACATAATAAATACCTGAAAATTGTCATTTGTGGTTTGTCGGAATGGTATAAACGCTCTTGTCATTCACTGGCATAAGTAAATACAACAATATGACGGTGACTTTGCAGATAAACCAGACTTAAGTTGAGCATTATTTATCATAAGAATAATTTTTGCATTTCGACAATTCGTGAGTGTCACAGGAAATCTGACATTTCCCCCATTTCCCCTTCACGGTCATCACCGTGTCATAACGAATATCGCAGACGACTGAATTCAGGACACCTGATGTTAATGAGAACATCATAGCATTGACGAGAACTAGTCAGCAAAAAAAAAGATGTTAAACCGGTACAGATTGGTGCGAGATATGAAATATATATAAATATAAATATATGCCATGAGAGAAAAGAACACCAAAGACGGTATACACAGCGAAATTATAATATTGTTTCGAAATGTGTAAAAGTTTAACATGATAAAATAAATCCATCATCAAATTAAGATAATAGAAGTTCAAGTTGGAGTCATGTAAATAAAGAAAAACTTTACTATGTGAAAATTATAGCTAAACTGTTTACCACACAAGTTTTTACATAGTGCTAATGTGTATTTTGAATTAATGCGAACAACATCATGACATTGACGAGAACGAGTCAGTTACAAGTATGTGTTACATCTTGTTGTTGTAAGTACGTGCCATGAGACAAAGGGATGCCTGAGGTTATATAGACAATACAGTAAATACTAAATACACTCAAAAT
>JZLH01S0183852.1:52843-66473 GCA_001188425.1 Eucidaris tribuloides | reverse complement strand
ATTGACGAAGGCTTCGGTTATAATTACTCCTCAACTTATGATAACGTAAATTTGCACGTAGATGAAGTGAGAGCTCCATCGAGTAGACCTGTTTTATGAAAATAATTGAAGGGGAGCTCGTGAATTTAGCCACATGGGAAAACGAACCTATTATCCTCGTTATTGTTTACTATACGAAGAGCGTATAGGTGACACATTAATGGATGTTTGCAGAGCTAATATGCTTTATTTGCGATTGCATGGGTAAACATTGTTTCAATGTGGAAAATATCTGTGTTCTGACCACTGTGCGTCATTTTGTTGGAGCTCCGGATTCCTGATCCAAAAGGAAGGCAAAGTTAATCTTTCCTCATAAGACTGGCAGATTTCGTGTCTGTCATTTTACATTCGACATCCATGCAATTTCACTACGATTTCTGACGTTCTGAATACCTCTCAGTATCGATTGTCTTTTGAAAAGCTACCAATAACTCAAAGTTGAATGACTTCGTCACTTGCTTCCTTTTGGCTTAAAGTTAGGGCTACATTTCTTTGGTATTAGAGTTGATAGGCTAACATTTGTGGAGCTTCATTTTAAATTCGTCAAATTTTGAATATCTCGAACTACATCAGTGTGTTCATATGACACAAATAAACACCCTAGATAACACAAGTTTGGAAAGTTACACAAGCCATGGCAAGTTATGCATGAATAAACAATTAAAAACTCGGGGCGAGTTAAATAGCGTATGTAGGTGCTACACACAATAAGTCTATGGTGAGAAGATGTGGCAGGTGAATCGCGCGGTCAACTCACGATTTTGTTAGATTGTTGTTCGGACTGTGATGTTAAGAGCACTAATAATAATCATATTTGTCATAGTCACAATTTTTTTCCATAGTTGACGTGTCATTTTAGACTTATCTCAGAAGACAATGGTAGCACCCATGGGCATTCATGGTAGCTCAGATTTTTTTTAACTGTGATGTAAATGTTAGCCAATACCTTTATCGGTGATAATGTAGCCTTATACATTAAACACAATCAAATTCATGCTGCCGAGCATTTGAATTAATCACTGAGGTGTTGCTTAATACAGCCGTTTGTTCTTAGCCACGACAGGCGCTCGATCCTGGGGTGTGAGGGGCGATCGGCCCCCCACCCAAAAATCATCTGCCCCACACCCAGGGAAACATTATTGAGGACGGGGGGGTACAAAAAGCTCCTAAATCGTGCGCGCAAAACATATTTGATTTCCCCCGGCCCCCCCAAATAATTTTGGACATATTTGAAATTCATAATATGCCAATGCAGAATATGTGTTTTAAAAATGCAGATAACCGTGTTCTTATTAGATGGCTATAGATGTTCGAAAAGGTGCCCTGTCACAGAACATGTCTTCTCATTGAGTGCTATTGTAAACGAGAAAATGAGCATGCTACAGGGAGCAAGGATTAAAGGAGCTTGACTCAATACAAAGCGATAGACAGATAACAAATCGAACTCCGTATCAAAATGGCATCAGGGCATTGACGCTGTATTGTCACGCCGTACGCACATGCCAACTTTTTTTTTCAGAAGGGTACGGTTTAGAAGCTCCATACCTTTATTATCGGTAGCACTCATTGAATACTTCACACACACAGAGACACACACATATCATAACATTTTATCCTCGGTCCATCAATCCGCGCGAGTTGTGTGGCTAGCACTACGCTGGATGAGTTTGTGGAAAACAGGCGGGGATAATAATCAAGGTAACTAAATGATTTTTGTTTTCCGTAAATGTTGCTGTGATTATTATTAATTTGTGGTAGTAATTAGTCCGCTAAATTGCTTTGACAACATTTGTTTTCAAACGGTGGATGTTGTGCGATGTAGTTTGTGAAGCACATGTCAGTAATAAATGTTGTAGCCGAATTGTTCAGTCACTAAAGGCGCATAAATTAGTAAAAACAATCAAACATGAACCCTCTAAATCCTTACCAAGAACTTAGTCAGTGCTTGAGCTTTGAGCTAGGCTGTCAACTCGACCAAAATTATGGTCAGGTCTAACACGATTTGGGGTGACCGAAGACCGGATTCAGACTTGAAGAAGCCCCTGGGTAGCCTCGAGTAACTGGGGCCCACCCCTTCCTCAAAATAATCAAAACAAAATGGTGACAAGGCTTCGGTTATAATTATCCATCAACTATGATAACGTAAATTTGCACGTAGATGAAGTGAAGCTCCATCAGTAGACCGTGTTTTTAATGAAAATAATGAAGGGGAGGCTCGTGAAATTTAGCCATGGAAAAACAACCTATATCCTCGTTTATTTTATAACTAGAAGAGCGTATGGGTGACACATTAATGGATGTTTGCAAGCTATATGCTTTATTCGATGATGGGTAAACATTGTTCAATGTGGAAAAATTCTTGTTCTACCACTGTGGTCATTTTGTGGAGCTCCGATTCCTGACCAAAAGGAAGCAAGAATCATTTCTCATAAATGAGCAATTTGTGTCTGTCATTTACATTGACATCAATGCAATATCACGACATTCTGACTTCAGTATGTTTCAATGTGTTTCAAAAACACCAGTATCTCAACTTTGAGTGATCCGTCACTTGCCTCCTTCTGCTAAAGTAGGGCTGCATTTCCCTAATTTTCTATGGTGATAATGTGTACGCTAAACACAATCAAATTCATGCTGGAGCATTGAATTTAAACACAAGTTTGCTTAATACAGCCGCTGTCTTAGCCAGAGGCGTCAATCCTGGGGGCAGGGGGCGATCCCCCCACCCATGAAAATATTGGGGGGTAAACATATTGATTTGCCTCTCCCCCCCCCCCCAACTAATTTTGATGTTTAACATGTGGCTCAGAAGTAACATCTGATTAACATTGAAGATATACGTGACATTTCTGAATGGAAGTGAGAATAGATTAGATTCAGCTGGATATGTTAGATCCATTCACTCTTGTAAGCGTCGAAAGATATTTAGGGATATAGCTGGGGGTTTGTCGATGATTACTAGTTAACCTGACAAATATTCACATTCGGTCTTTCAAAAACACCAATAACTCAAATTTGATTGATTCGTCACTTGCTTCCTTTTGCCAAAGTAGACCTACATTTCTCTGCATTTCAGTGGTGATAATGTATACACTAAACACAATCAAATTCATGCTGGAGCATTGAAGTTAAACACAAGTTTGCTTAATACAGCCGCTGCCTTATCCAGAGGCGTCGATCCTGGGGGCAGGGGGCGATCGCCCCCGCCCCCATGAAGATATTGAGGGGGGGGCAAACATATTGATTTGCCTCCCCCCCCCGATAATTTTGACAATTTTAAAAATTCATAATATGCAATGCAAATATGTGTTTTAAAAAGCATTGGAAAGCACTATGAAACCATTAAACATGGCATAAAAATAGTATTAAACATACAAAATTGCCAATTTTTCGGCGCGCGTTGCACGCAAAACTTTGTACATGTATTACAATTTGGCGCGCAGAGCGCGCCGGAAATTTTGGACATTTTTTCACTTTTGCCCCCCTCCCCACCCCCCATCCGAATTATGGATCGACGCCCCTGGTCTTAGCGGTCACCTCTCTATAGCAGCCAACCTGTCTATACGGTCTATACTGGCCACTGAACTGATTCCCCTGGAGACAATTCGTGTTGAAAAAAAAAACATGTTTCCTGTTTATAGCGGCCACCTGTCTATAAAGGCCACATTTGTTTGCTTCTCTTGGGTGGCCACTATAGACAGGTTTCAGTATAGATAACAGACATGATTTTAAACTTTTCAATACTCGGTGTTTTTTGTGCACCAAAAGAATCACGTCCAACTGAATGTCACATTTAAGCTCCCAAGATTGTAAAAAAATAACACAATGGTGGTTTGTGTTGACCAACACAGTGGGCGTTTAATTTGACACTGCGGTTGTAATATTTGGTGACTTATTCACGAGAGTTCTTCTTAAAAAAAAGAAAGAAAGAAAGATAATAGTCCACTCCTTTTTGTGCCAATCAACCATAAAGGAATTTATCAAACCAATCAATAAAACCAATATAAAATAGCCGCAAGGTTAAAATCGATTCCAGTATTTTATCAGACAATCGAAATTTATCACTAAGCATTGTGGGGGAAATCGTACCCCTTTTCAATACTGTAAGTGGAAGAGGGTGTAATACTTGAGTAATGGAGCATTAGCATTGAAACTTTTGTAGTTCGTTTTCATTAATGACAGAAAACATTGTTTCATTTCTTGCATGTCCATGAAACTCAATGAAAATGTTACATGTTCTGAAGGATACAATGCGAAAGGTCTGAAGTTCTGAACTTAGAGTTATAGAGCTAAGGTTGTTTGTAGTAAATACTAACTCTTCTCCATGTCAATAACGGCGACACAGTGAGTAATCGAAACGGTCATGGTGAAATAGGTTGGTTCCTGAGCATGATGAGTGCTCAATGAGTGTGATTTAGTTATTATCCATTGAGGTATTGAAGATATCTATCAGCGTGAACTGTATCACGACCGGGGAGTTGCCAGTTGCTCCCAATTCATCCCCTGCCATACACCAAAGGCCACAGCCCATTTCGTGTCGAGTGTTTATGTGTGTAAAGCAAACCTTTATATACGAGGTAAATGTGAGTATGTGACAGATAATCATTTAAAATTAAAGACACCATTTAACATTGTGTGGGTTCAGGTAAGAAAATGTCAAGTTTTGATATATTCTGCGCTACATCTACGGTAGTGTTTGAATGGACTAATAAACACTCTAGAATCTCTGCCTCCATGCTAGAGCTTAGCATTTAGACAGTCATGCTGCCACTAGCGAAACAGATACAGATAAATATCGGTACATTAATTCATGTCTTCAGTGGGACAAAAATTCTAAAACTCAGCAGTCTTTGGGGAAATTGGAATTATTGCTCATTTATTTTTATTTTTTTCATTTTTAAAGCACTTAATGATCGTTCCGAACTGCATTTTTTCAATCCTTCATTTTTAAACCATATTAGAGAAGACACTATTGTACAGTAGCTCAGATATTTTAAACGGTACCTTTAACAATAAGATTGTGATGATATATGGTCAGCTATGACGCTTGACAGTATACTTACAAACACTCGAATGCTTTATCGACCACAACGTGAGGTCGACAAATGTTGACATTAATTAAGTGTGTCTAGGGAATGTAATGTGCCCTATATCCTCAACCGTCTCCCCGCTCTTTCACACCCACAAATTAAGCCACCCCAAATATAGATCCAGTTAAGACCTAACAGTGTAAGGCTACTTTTATGCAGTAACGAATCAGTGTAGGCCTAATTAGGTCATTAAGCTGATACAACTGCCAAGCTATTGGTGGAGTAATTGAACAGCGCAAAGGAAGCACTAATATCGACACACTGTCTCATTCTCACCCCGAGAGAATGTTTACATTTCGGTAATAAATATTCTTGACATTGGTTCTAAGCCATACATGAAAGCCTGAAACTTGATGGCCAGTGGTAATGAACACGTACAGCCAAGGTCAGTGCACACTCGAGTCCAGGACCATGATGAAACGAATACTTGTTCTTGCCTGGCGCGTCAACCACTCTCCTTCTCACCGTGCCCTCTTCTCCTCCCTCCTCCTCATCTCCCTCCTTCCCCTTCCCCACCGCCTGTGACACACCCACTCTACCTTCCTCGAAGACATTCTGCTTCATAGGAGTATTCAATGCGAATATTGTAGTCTGGCTTCAGACCGTAAGAACTTATCTAAATTATTATCAATCCATGCCCTCGAACTAAAATATTGCTGTGAGGTCCCGTTCTTACGACAGAGACAGAGCATAGGCAGAGTGGACCATTCTGGAGTAGAAAAATCGTGAGAGTGGGTGGCTAGTATCGCAGTGGTATGAAAAGGTGCATGGTCTGGAACGCAGAGACTAGCGATGTACCGGACTCAGTTCGTAGGCTTTGTGTGGTGATTGAAGGCTTGAACGATAGCGAGCAGGGACTGCAGCGGCTCGACAAGTCTTGGAATTACATGTATGTTTAGACCTTAACAAGATAAGGAGGATGACACTCGCACCTTGATGAGAATGTTTCCTGACACGATAGGATGTTCTGCGCCCTCCCCAGCCGGCTGATGGATAACATCCCAAAATACCCGTATTGTGAAGATTATGGTGCTTTCGTGTACGAGAATCCGTTGCCAAGTTTTTGAGAGGTTTCCTTCCTGAACGCGAAAGCAACTGAGCAAATTAGCAGTAATTAAGGTGAACATTGTGATTAACTGATGTTGCAAGCGATCGGAGGTGAGTTATCGTGAGGACAATAAAGCAGAAGAAGGTGATTCTCTTCGACTCTATCATAGATGATCAATATTTGGTAGGACCTTAGATAGTTTCGTTTTGGCGTGTTACCACATAGCTCTGGATTAAGAGAGAGGATGTCATAGTCTGTTGTAGGTTAGTTTCATACTGACACGGCTTTTGGCATCCAAATTTGACCGTAAAACATGCAAAAAAGATAGCCTATCCTAACTCTTTAACCCCGCCTCCTCAGAGCCCTGATCACAAATGCACAAAACAACAACGCTAAATATATGTCATGCAACTGAACTGTATGCAGTCGTGTGTAATTTGGCTACAGAGAGCCACAGTCACTGTTTAAAATATGTGCTCCAAAGTGACGTCGGATTAACATTGAAGACGTTACCGTGATATTTCTGAATGGACAGTGAGGTAGATTAAGATTTCAGCCTGGATATGTTAGAGTCCATTCACATCTTGTAGGCATCTGAAAGATATTTAGGGATATAGGTGGGGGTTTGTGACGATTGGCCAGTAAGCCTGACAAATAATTCACTTCGCGGATATTTTGTCAGTCATACACCCGTGGGAGGGGTGACATCAGTTTTCGCCGATCCATACTCCAGGAATAAGGTTTGCTACCCATGCGTAAGTAAACCAACTATTATAACAAAAAAAATCCATAGAAGGTGCGTTGGTAATTTATTCCACATTGGTGAATTTTTTCCACAAAGAAACTGTAAGTATGTTCATTGTTTTGATGAATTAGCATTGTTGGAAGTCCTTTGCAATTCATCTACCCTGCCACCCTCCCCATACGTTTATATGGACATACCCCCCCTCCCAGTTACCTTCTTCTGATGCATATGTTCCTACTGCTTGAACGACAATAGACCATGCATATTTATTTTAATGGGATGCACTGGTATCCATGATTTTTCATTCGGAGGTCGTGAGCATAATTGCTTGGACGTGTTTCGCAATAAAAACAGCAAGATGGGATTAAAATGTACCTAGACCATACTTTTTCATTTATGTATTGACGAACAATCCTCGAAAAAAATATGTGGAGCCTTTTGAATGGGGTCGTAAGACGCCTCCTGACCTCCCCCCCCCCATGCATATACCCGATGGAATGATGTGTCAAAATGCTTGTGTATCAATAACTCGATGTTTCATTTCAATAAAATTATTAAATGAGGTATTCTGTTTAAAGTGTTTAGCACATAGATTACAGATTACAATATCTGGTTTGCTGACTTATTAACATGCTTGTGTGTTTGCTCTCGTCGATGTTTGCCTAGTTTCAGCACTAAAAGCATAAAAAAGTCAGCGAAGTTTCTCCGTCTCTCGAAACCATAACATTTGAAAAGTATCAAAAATACATGCAGTGCTACAAGTGATCTCTCTTTTAAAATCTAGTAAGCGTGTATATGCGGGAATTGCTTAAGTCAAAGTTGTATGAATTTATTGGTGTAAGCCTTTGTGTGTAGGATCTTACAGAGCCTTGCTTTTTTGCGCGGCCGGGTAATGGCGTTTGATGAGAGTTCGCCCTTGTAGTACATGCATGTTAGCCGGACCATCGCTCAATATTATGTATCCGTTTATTTATCATCCTTTATATCAGTCATTAGCCTTGGTGTTATGAGTTACATTGACAATAGCATTACCGACGAGTATATTATTTGATGCACTTTGGGGATAACATTGAAAAAAACTGATACACTGCACTCAGCCGATTATATTCTGTTTCTGACTTCCCTATCTCGCTTAAAGCGACAGTCTTGTTAAACGGTTTGTTATTGAGATTCTAAGGATGACAATTTTTTAACAAAAATATTATACGGAATAGAATATAATTTTCTGGCATTTGTAATTATCACATATGTATGTGACATTTGCTTTGCATTCTTTACAAGTAAACTGGTGTCAGTTGTGTTGTTGTGATTTGGGGTTTAGCAATTTGAATGAATAATCATAAATAATAACGTCTTTATCTACACAGGGTAGCTCTTCAGTAAAAGTATTGTTCTCCAGTGGCGGCCTGCCTATGTATTACATCAGTTTCCACCACATACTGTTTCACTTAGGTGAAGAGCAGGCAATGTGGGATAAAATCGCTTTTGCTGAGCGGACGAATCCCGCGTTTCACGTGTGAAGACATAGAAGACCCATTAACCACTACATGATACAGATTCTTGTGTATAATTTTATAGTGTCTGTGCACGGGGTCTATTTGTTTTTGGGGGGGGGTATCGTTGTCCTTGATATTTGTCTCCTCAGTTCAAGACCGTCTTATAGTAGTACAGATCCGCTTGGTCATTCCCGATGGCAGCTTGCAGCGGTATACCATACGTACTACGCCAATAAAGTCATTGCTGTTGCTTTAGAGATTGTTTTCATTTATTGTAAACATCGACCATCTTTCATCTTTGACATCTTCCAAGTTATATAGACTCTGTTGCGCTATTGAACCTTTGCCACGTGAACGACATTTATCAAGGTTTAAACTGTGCGTGTTATGTAAACTGAAGTATAATACGTTCCTTTTCGGCATCGTAACAATTGATTACTTACAAAGAGGGGGGTATCAGAAAGTTCAGATAGATTCCATCGGTTTCGAATCGTTTAAACTTGAATGACTCGTTTACGGTTGACAGCTAATTTTGCCGTATGTTTGTGTTTTCTGTGTGATTTGGACACAGTCACGTGAACCAGGCCAAATTTAATCAATGCGTATTGAAGGCAGATGGCAATTTCGTAACCAAAAAAATATACTGTCGGTTCGTTATCGATTCGCAGAATGTAGTGAAAAAGGACTGAATAAGGCCATTAAATTCGTCTAGATCTATATAGTGTGTGGATACAAATGAAATATTTCGTGACTTGATAATGGTTGTCTAACTTGTCGTGCTTGTATTTGCTATCAGAGTAATAGAGAGACAGGTTATTAACCCTTGTGCATCTTATGACCGATAAAACTGAAATACTAAAAAAATGAAATAACATGTGATAGCCGCTGGGTGAAAACTAGATAGACTGATAGACATGTAGATAAGACAAGAATTAGCTAATCTTACTACCGTTGCCGTGACTATCCTATACATCACCTGATATCCCACATCAACTCATAGGACATACACCTAATATTACACATACATACATACATACATACATACATGGCATAACACATACATACATATATATACTACATATATAGGCGCTCATACATACGATATCATACATAACATCATACATACATACATACTACCATACATAGCATGCATAGTAGGTGGATCAGATTCAATCATTTGATCGAATTGAAGACAAGATAAGATACAGTGAACGGGTCTGTGCTAGTTTTCCCTATGCGCCAATAGGAAGCAAAGTTGGACAGTTATAAACAAGCAGGACTACGATATATACAGGATTTTAAACATAAATTGGTCTCAATTTCATCTTGTTGAGTGGCAAGAGGTTGCGGCAAAGATAAATTTGATTGTAGATCAAAGCATAAATACATGCATGCATATCCCCGTACAAACATAGCCTACATACATTCATAAATAATACCATACAAGTTCATAATGCCATTCCAAGCACATAACATACATGTCAGTTCATCATACCGTACATACATACATAGGGTTGTCCAGCAGATCATACATTTCCTCCATTGCATCATTGGGAGCGTTCTGTCTTCCAAACGCTGCACCCTCCATAGTACTTTCCATACTACCTCCACTGCACCTCCATACCTCCCTTGCATCATGGTAGTCCGTCAAGCTACCCATCGTCATACTCTCCACTACCATAACTCATCTCCATGCACTCCGATACCTCCCTTGCATCATGGAGCGTATCCTGTCCAAACGCATGCACCCTCCCCCTATACTTCCATATAATCCATGACACCTCCATAGCTCCTGCATCATGAGGTATCCTGTCAAACGCCTGCACTCGCCATATTACCTCCATACTTCCATGCACGTCATACCTCCCTTGCTATGGAGGTATCCATGTCCAACACGCTGCACCCCATATACCCTCTACCTCCATACTCCAATGCCACCTCCAGTACCTCCATACCTCCATGCACCTCCATACCTCCCTCATCCATGGAGGTATCCTGTCCAAACCTGCAACCTCCATATACTCCAAACCTCCATGCACCTCCATACCTCCTTTTGCATCATGAGGTATCCTGTCCAAACGCCTGCGGCCTCCATATCCTCCATACCCTCCATTGCATCTCTCCATACACCCTGTGCATCATCGGAGGTATCTGTCCAAAACGCTGCACGTCCATACTCCATACTCCATGCGACTCCATAACCTCCAGTACCCTCCTGCACCTCCATACCTCCCTTGCATTCATGAGTTATCCCTTGTCCAAACGCTGCACCGTCCATATACCTCCATACCGTCCACGGCACTCCCATATCTCCCTTGCATCATGGAGGTATTCCTGTTCAAACGCTGCACCTCCATATATTCCATATACCTCCATTGCACTCCATACCTCCCTTTGCGATCATGAGGTTCTACTGTCCAAAACGTCTGCACCTCCATATACTGCCATTTACTCCAGGCAACCGTCATACCTCCCTTGCATCATTGAGTATCCCTGTCCAACGCTGCACCAGTCGCGCTCCATATACTTGCCATATAACCTCCATGCACCCCAACCTCCGCCTGCATCCATGGAGGTATTCCTGTCCAAAGCTTGCACGCTCCATATCTTCCATATACCCTCCATGCACTCCATACACGTCCTTGCCATCATGGAGTTATCCCCTGCTCCAAACCGTCTGCACCTCCAATATTACCTCCATTACCTTCCATGCACCTCCATACCTCCCTTGCATCATGGAGGATCCTGGTCCACATAGACGGCTGCCACCCCATATACTTCCAATTACCTCCATGCACCTCCATACCGTCCCTTGCATCATGGAGGTATCCAGTCCCAAGACGCCTGCAACCTCCATATACTTCGCCCATATACCTCCATGCACTCCTAGCTCTCCCTTGCATCATGGATTGGTATCTGTCAACGCTTGCACCGTCCATATACCTCCATATTCCAGTGCACACTCCATACCTCGCTTCTATTCGGAGGTTATCCTGTTCCAAACGGCTGCACTCCATGATACCTCCATACTTCCAATGCACCTCCATACTCCCTTGCATCACTGGAGGTATCCTGTTCCCGCAGACGCTGACCGCTCCATATACTCTCATATACCTCCATGCACCTCCATACCTCCCCTTGCATCATGGAGGTATCCTTCCAACGCGACCCTCAATACTCTCCATAACTCTCCATGCCACCTCCATACCTCCCTTGCATCATGGAGGTATGCTGTCCAAACGCTGACCTCCATATTACCTCCATACTTCCCATGCACGGCTCCATACCTCCCTTGCATCACTGGAGGTATGCTGTCCAAACGCTGTGGCACCTCCATTACTTCCATATACCCCATTGCACCTCCATACTCCCCTTGATCATGGAGGCTATCCATGTCCAATACGCTGCCCTCCATCATAGCCTCCATAGCTTCCATGCACCCTCATCACCCTCCACTTGCATCATGGAGGTATGCGCTGTCCAACACGCTGCACCCATATCCTCCTATACATAACATCCCCAATCAGTTTACCTACTCCGCTTTCCATTCCTGGCTTGCTCCATCTCATCCCTCCATCTGATCAAATAAGGCACCCCCTTCTTGCCACCAACAATTCTCAATTTCTTCCCTCCTTCACTTATCTCACCACAGCAGCTGCATTCCATACGTGTAGTTTAGCCTTGCATTTTAAAAATCACAGGTACAGTTAGGGTCCGGCAGTCAAAATTTTTCCTATCACGATCTAGTCCACACAAGTAAGGTATTGCCCGAACAATGGAATCGAAAACAAAACATTTAAAAAAAAAAACATGATCAAAACTATTGAAAATTGAGCGTATTTCACCGCTCCCGACCCCGCGCCCCCACGACATAACACAAGAGGAGGCCCGCCGTCCCCTCCTACAAGAAAGAATACCGGAGAGACACTAAAAGTTTGTGGCCTTTGAAAGACCCCCCCCGTAAAGAGCGTATCCCACATCTGATATACAGTGTATTCTGGATGAGTTGATCAATATGAACTCCCAATTGGTTTTTTAAAAAAGTTTCCTCTATCTCAGTACGTTTACATATATAAGGTTTTGAGTGAGGTTATTTTTCATATCAGGTCCTATACTCTATTCACCTCATTATATCAATATCGGTACTGTTTTTGACTTGATTCTTGTCGTGCCGCACACTTTTGCTAACGCCACATATGTAACGATCATTCATCTTATTTGTAACAGATTATAACTCGTTTCCTTTCTATTCCTGGCGATTGTATTACAGATCTTTATAATAGCCTGTAGTCTATTCAACAATATGGGCTCATCGTCAAGTACCTTTGTTATTCGAATAAACTATTGACACCTTTTGATCAATTACTATGATCCATACTACATTGGTTTCTGTTATTTGACATTTTCATCTTGTAATCTCTATGTGAATTTCGGACGTGTGTTTTACACGCTCGAAACAATATGAGTTTGTTAATTTCAATTCCCTGCCGCCAGCTAAACACTCTGTATAACATGAGAAGATTTCCATATTTTAGTGACCAAATGTGTTTGTATTACTAGATCATCGAAGATTGTGAGGCACCTCAAAATGCAGCGGCTCAAGATCCGATCCTTCTCGTCCGAGCCAACATCACGTATCATATCGCCTCTTTATGTGTACTTGGTTGACTTATCTTCGTTCGGCGTCGGATCCGAATAGAATGTGATAAAAGTGCAAATCAAACTGTTGCGCATACGCACGAACTTTCGGCTGGACAATGATCTCTTTTAAGATCTGTTTGAGTTTTTGTTCTCCCCATCCTTTCAGGTTTTTATTTGCCTTGCTTCTACGGGTTTGTTGCACGTCCGGAGGGCAGTCTGTCGACGCCGCATTGACGTATTTCACATATTTTAAAGTGTAGGTCATTGAAGGATTACGAATTGGTGACCAGATTTCCTAGGATCTCAATAAGGCGGCTTAATTTTGTTCGCTCGGTCATATATTTCTTGGTATCGCTCGTATTTTCTTGAACGTTTTCTGATAAAATACATCTGACATTACTGACTTCATGAAAGGGCCCACGCACCGGGGGGCATGTTCTGTTGAATACGTGGGAGAAAAGATGGGCAGAGAGTGTCATTAAGATTGATGGACGTCAAAATGGTTCACTAGAACGGAGGGTAAGAGGATGTGAAGCTAAATTTTCAATTAGGCGATATCGAATAACGAATT
>JZLH01S0183852.1:24885-35279 GCA_001188425.1 Eucidaris tribuloides | reverse complement strand
TGCAAATTTATTTTGCTCAAGACAGTTTCTTTAAAAAGTTATGTTATTTTGAAAAAGGGGGTAGTTACTTTTTTTGTTGTGTTTATTTCTGAACCTGAAGATGTGGATGGATGGATTTCTGGGAGGTTGCCGTATATGGTTCTGATTTAGAATTGCCTTACCTTCCACTGTCGCCTGGTATACTACACTGCTCTTGAGATTGTTTTCAAGTGGGTATTGTTGCTTGTTTCTGCATTTGCAGTTTGTTGTGGTTTACTTTTGGTCAACACGGATTTGTTATGGGCCTTCATTTGGTATGCAGCTGTAACTTAAAGGCACTGTATAACAATGTTTCCAGTTCAAAAAATCTGAGCTACATGATTCCCCATGCTACCAGTGTCTCTGATACGGTCTAAAAATGAAACCCTGAAAAAAATGCAGTTTAAAACGATCATTAAGTACTTTACAAAAGTGAAAATCATTGAGAGACCATTTCAGCTTTCCCCCATAGACTGCAGTGTTGTAGAATTTCCTATCGGCTGAGAATAAATTAATGTGCCAATTTGTATCTGCACATATTGTACTAGTGATAGCATAACTGTCCAAATTTTTGTGTTCTAGGGTGTTTATTTGTCCATTCAAACACTGTCAGATATTTCAGATAGCAAAGTTCGACAATTTTTTAAATGGACCTTCCACAGTGTTATAGCGTCTTTAATTTCCATGGTGTTTTTGGTATAAGGACTTTATGTCCAATTGAGAAGCATTTGTCCCGCAGGATGAAGAACTGTCTGCCAATATTGGTGGTTATACATTATCATTGAATGGTAAGTTAAAGCAAGTTACATTTCTTCTTCTACTGCGTACTTTTTGTTTGTTTTCCTTGTTGTTGGTGGGTTGCGATCTCTCTTTTGTAAAGCTTACTGGTAGATTGGCGCTTCTTCTCTGAAGACTTTCCCATTTGATGAGATATTTGAGAGTCTTCTGTTGATACTTTCTGAGTTTCTGGTATATATTTCTGATGATGGGTAGTGGGTGAGTTTTCTCTCCCCGTGTATAGGAGTTTTGTGGCTTCATTAACTTTAGTCGAATAATCAAGACTAATTCATTCTATATTTACATGTAGTTTCTGAAGAGTGAATGCCTACTAAACCGGGCTTATACGAAATAGTACTACTGTTAAACTCTATGTAGATAATGTAGTAGTCTAATATTTATCTACATATGAATTTATATATTTTAACCATCTGTCAAACTCATACAATATGGCCTTGGGTCTACGCCACGAGATGAATAGATTTTCATAAACACCGAAACGATCATAACACCAAAAATATCACATGCATGTGACGCCCAACGTGTTAAAATGTAACACCATATTTGGTCATTATAGTGGGTACATACATGGGGTTAAATCTAACACAACAGTTTTTGGCTGTTAACAGGTAGTCTGTTGCAAATGCTTTCACGAATGGCACACATAATTCATAATTGAAAATTTCCTACTTAGTGTCCTCATACAATCTCCCTCATTAGGTACATGTATAAAAGAGGAGAAACCGACATTTGGTTCCTTTCTTTGTTGTTGTTGTTGTTGCTGCTGCTGCTGCTGCTATTGTTGTTCGTATGTTTCAGAAATAGAACGTTTGTCGAAATAGTTTTAGTTTGACTAAATTTGGACTCATTTTTAAGGATATTTCTTGACAAAGTTACCGTCTCCAACACATGAATATCCTGTTATTTCAGTGCCACCCTTCCCCATCCCCTTAGTGTATGTTATAGAAAAACTTCACTACAATAATTTCGATAAGTATAAACAGTTACAATCTTAATGTTGTCGACCCCAGTACTCCGTGTCAGACAACAACACATAATGTGATAACTTGTGGGATTTATCAGGGAAATGTGGCGCCTTTTGAAGCCAAGTGCGAATTCAATATTGCCTGTAGCATATCGGTATAACGATTATGACAAACATAATATTGTCAAGGGCAAGCTAATACAGGTCAAAATGGTAGAAGTTCATGACAAACACAGAAAACACGTCGTAAATACAAAATGTTCAGTATTGCAAGTGTTATGTTTGAGGTGTCTGTCAGCTGTTAGGTTGTTATGATCCCAAATGAATGATTTGCGCAAGTCAACGAGAGAAAATTGACCATAAAAATTCAAAACTTAACTTCTTAAAACATCAATTTGTCCTCTGGGGGTAACACATTGTACTGTGAAACAGTAAATTTAAATACGTTCAGCTCGTAGGATCCAGTGATGTTGGTTTTGAGATCATCATAGCCATTTATTTGCTTGTTTGTTTTATAGTATGTCTTTTTTTGCATTACCTTTAAACACACATCCGATTTTTTTTAATGTACATGTATTGTCAGATTTACATGTGTTCGACAATAAATGTGCAGATTTCTTCATCATCTCCATTTTTTCTTCTTCATTATTTTTCTTCTTCATTATCACCATCTTCTTCGCTTCTTTTCTTTCTTCTTCTTCTTCTCGTGGTCCTCCTCATTCTTCTTACACTTCTTCATCTCTTTCTTCTTATCCTATTCCTTTGTCCTTACCTTTCTTTTTTGTTCTTCTACTTTTCTTCTTCTTCTTCTTCTTCTTCCTCCTCTTCTTCTTCTTCTTCTTCTTCTTCTTCTGCAATTCAGAAGACTGTCCTCAAAATTTGAGCATGCAGGGTGTCGTCGCTGCAAATTACTGCACCTACCATTCAAATTTTTAGGATGTACAGTATTATCCTGGCCACTCGCAAATCAAAATACTCATATCAAAAATATTTGCGTATTTCAGCAGAATTTTCATTTACTTTTCGTAATTTAGCATCCCTAGTCAGGTTTGACTAAACATCTTAAAATCTGTATCAGAGTTCGCGACTTCAAAATATCCCGTGAGTGATCGAAAATATTTAAGAGGTCCACACAAAAGATTTCATGAGTAATAGATGAAGTGAATTTTCACCGTGTTTGTTTGATTGTTTTTTTTTTTATATCCTGGATTATTATGTACACGGTATTACACTACGGTCCTCGTAAAATTTCTCCTGAAAAAAATTAAATTTAAAATTTCTCCACCATTCTTATCGCAGTTGGACGATGCCGCCACGTTGGGTAGCAACAGTGTGTCTCGGCTTTTGACCGGTTGGAGGCAGAGGGCGAGGCGAGCTGCCCCGACCAGCGTCTGGTCGTCATGGAGTCGGTGGTCGACGTGCTCGCGGACATGCGGCGGGGGCTCATCCGTCAGAACGCGTCACTGCATCAGTAGGTGCGTCATTTCTTTCTTTCTTTCTTTTTTTTTTTCATTTCCTTATTATAGATACCTGGGAGCTATTCTATTTTATCCGCGCATGTTCTGATACAACAGCGGGTCGAGAAATTCTTGAGAGAGGTGCCTCCTCCGGCAACGACTGATATCTGATGGTGACAAAAAATAAATTTCACGACCGCAAAAAAAAAAACATGAAATAAAATTTTCAATATCGAAAGGTCCCAAAGGGGTAGGGTTGGAAATACATTTTTCTTTTTTTTTAGGGGGGGGGGCTACTTTCAATAATGCTTGTATGCTACTTTGAATGTTTGTATATTATACTTAGCATCCTATGAGGAAACTTGGGGGATCTTTTGTAATTTTTGTGGGGGGGTACTAAATTGCCCTGAACTTCGGTAAATTCCCTACACGGGGGTGTCGTTAAAATGTATGAGAAAACTTGAAGGTGCAAGCGTTTTGATGCATTTCCCTTTCTAGAATTTCAGGAGTGTTGAGACACCCTCAACACCCCTGGCTCCCAAGATTCTACCCAGTAGCGCATCTAAAGGCTAGGATCATGCCGTCCGTGGCAAACGATGAAATTGCCCCTCCCCCTCACGTAACTGTACACGTGAAGGAGCAGAGCGACAGAGCGGTAGTTTATCTTTGCAATTTTAACCATACATCAAAAGCGCAATTTCTTGTGCATTTAGAAAAATTAGCAATAGAGCACTTCAATCGATCAATATATATTCCAATCCAGGTGATCGATCAATGGTATTCATAAGTCTTCCTCAAATGAGGCACAAAGTTAACAAATATTTTCGAGAAATTTAGTAAGCCAACTAAAATTTAAGAATTTTTTGTTCAAATGTTGTGCGTGTGCGTATTGTGTGTTTGTGTGTACCTGTGTATACGTGTTTTGCTGACATAAGTTCGACCGCAATCAGTCATAAAGTCAGACGCGATGTAACGAGGGACAAACATCAGGAAATTGTTTACGGAATTCACACTTTCCCTACTCCTAGCAGGCTAAATATTATATTTGTATATGATTATAAAGGGAAAATTCTGTTTATCCTCCGGAATTCTGTCATACCGCTGGTGGGATTTAACGCCCTCATCTTAATCAGTTGATCTCTGCTTTGTTTATTCTTGACTCTGTGTTCATTTTGTTTTCCAGAATTCCCGTGCGATATATGACCACTGTGCGAATATGCCCCGGAGAAAGCAGGGAATACCGCTCTTGTAACATAAAGGTAAGTCGAGGGCATTGCTCTTTAATATCTCGCCGCAAGTTAGCTGTGACAGTACGGTACCAACATGGACCCTACTAGGTCCATGGTACCAAATACTGACAAGAACCCCAGCAATACTTTTAAGTATTTGTCAAATCTACAGTGTGTCTCAAAAAAAATTGTGCAAGTGAAAACCGTCCTCTTTAGCGATTAGAAAATACTCTTGTGACATTATGCTTACATCAATGTCAAGAGCTTAGTCTTAGCTTTCAAATAACGTTAGTTTTGTTCCATTTCCTTGTTTTAATCTTGAGATATGTTTATTTAAATAAGAAAGGGTGAAATCCCAATTGTGCCACTTTTACTGCAGTCCCTTGTAAAAGTAACACAATTGTGATTCCACCCTTTTGTTGTTTACAAGATTTCTCGAGATTGAAAGCAACTTGGACAAAACAAATGACATTTAAAAGCTGAGACTTTACGCTTGACGTTGATGTAAGCATCATGTCACAAGAGTATTTTCTAATTGCCAAAGAGGGCGCTTTTTACTTTTTCACAATTTTTTAAGACATGCTGCAGCACTTTTCAAAAAAATGTACAAGTGATAAGCTCCCTCTTTGACAGTTAGAATATACTGCTGGGACACATGTTTGCGTCAAAATCAAGGGCGAAGTCTTAGCTTTCAAATGCTGTTTATTCTGTTCAAATTCCTTGTTTTGATCTCGAGATATCTTGTAAAAAACAAAACGGTGGAATCACAATTGTGTCAATTCTACCGGAAGAGGGCCTGATGCTATCATTGACTGTAGTAAAAGTGGCACATTTGTGATTTTACCTTTTCGTTGTTACCCGAACATATCTCAGGATTAAAACAAGTAAACTGAACAGAACAAATGGCATTTAAAAGCTGAGACTATGCTCTTGATGGTGATGTAAGCATCATGTCACAAAAATGTTGTTCTCATTAACAAAGAGGGCGCTTTTGACTTGCACAATTATTTTTGAGACACACTGTATAATGGCACCAAACAAAAACCTACCGGTTAAAGTACGGGCGCTGCATTTATTTATTTATTTATTTATTTATTTATTTATTTATTTATTTATTTATTTATTTATTTATTTATTTATTTATTTATTTATTGGATGGTTTGAAACAATAATTAGGGGATTATTAAGATCTTATGTCGCTAATAACCATTGATATTTAAAAACAAAAAGTTGGAAGATATGTATAGTTTAAACTAATGATGAAATTGAAATAAATGCCATGAAATTGTTGATAAAATTGTCAAAATATACTGTTATGGCGTTGTAAAATTCGCCTAACTGCCTTTTCACATCTACTTCAACTTCCTCAGCTTTAATTTCTGTACTATGCTGTATTTCAACTTTCAGTTTTCGCCTACCTCCTCGTGCAATGTTTTTTTTTTCTACTTTCAATACTTCTGTACCTTTACTTCCATTTCTGTACTTCTACCTCTTCCCCAACCCTTCCAGTTACACTCTCACTCAATGGCGTGCGAGACAGGGAACAGGAGACACTGTGCTTCAACTTCCACTTCTGCTTTCTACTATCGTTACTTCTCCTTCTCTTGCCTCTATTTCCAGTTTCACTCCATTAAAGCCCACGTTTAGTTTTGGGGATTTTTTTATATTTGAAAGCTTTATGCCCAAAAGTCATATTACACCAATAACAGATTCTGAATGTCTTTAGTTTTTTTTAATTAATTAATGAAAAATCTCGGTGGGGGGACCCCGAGATTTTCGACTATATTTTACATTTTAGCATCCAAAGGGTAATAAGTTGTAAGGTTACATGAGTTATACCTCTATTTGCAAAGAGCAGAGTCTGTTTCTTTTCAAGTGAGGTATAACTATATACACCTTAATATCCATGTAAAAACTCCTTGGATGCTATATACTGTAAAATTTAGTCGAAAATCTCGGGGGTCCCCCCTCCCCGAAATTTTTCATTAATTACATTAAAAAAAACTAAAGGACATTCAGAATTGTTATTGCTGGATATGACTTTTTGAGGCCATAAAGCTTTCAAATAAAAAAAAAAACTCCAAAAACTACAATGGGCCTTTAATAAAGTAATTCCACTTCACGGAACTACATCCCTGCTTAGTTGACTTATATACTCACTTATAGTAGTAAAACCTCAAGCTACTATTTACATTCCGAAAAATCAAACTATCACTTCAAAGTTTCAAAACGTCAGCGTTTCACAATAGTTACAAGAACTGTTCGTTCTACTTTTACTTTGTACTCCATACTTTTACCTTTCACCAGCGCTGTTGACTTAACTGCTTCAATTTCAGCCTACAAACCTTTTCATTCCACTTCTACTTTTCTACTTCTATTCCAATACTGTCTGCTACCTACCTAGACCCACAACTTTCGCCTAGTTTTATTTCTCTTACTTTCTTTTCCATAATTTTCTTATGTGATGGTCCATTTCTTTTTATTGTTTTTGCCATTATTGCGTACCCAAGATTTTTCAAAGGTAGGGGGTGTTCATTCTACGGCCAAATGCATGTCGTTTACCGGCCAAACAATGCAAGCGAATAGCCATAAGAACATAAAACTAGAAAAGGGGGTTGCCTCCGCACAGGAGGAATGTTTCACGCCAAAAATTATGTCGCCTTCACGGTCAAACAGCCGAAGCAAGCAAAAAAAGAAATAGAATAAAATTGCCAAGCGCGAGTGCCGCTAGCAAAAGGTTTCAGGCCCGACATGAAACCCTATATTTCACAAGCCAAATCCTGACGCGACGGGAACCGGTTCCACGACACAATAAGGGGATGTTTCGCGTTATTTCTGTAAAAAGGGGTGTTTCCGTAAAAGGTGGGCGTGCTGAACACGCAACACACCCTCGGTACTGTCCTATGTCGCCAATGTCATGTTTGTTCATTTCTCATACGTGCTGCTGGCTATGTAATGAAAACTATACTTCAATCTATTCACTTACAGATTGCCGCAGCCGGTCAAGCTGGACTAGTACAGGTCACGCGCAATGTGCGGTGTATAAACGGAACGAGACACAACAGGGCAGGCTAATACGAGAATGTGTGCCAATCGTCAACTGGTAAGGAACTTTATGAATTGAACATTTCAAACACTTCTATTTATGTTGGTTCATGGCAAAGTGTGTTGTTGTTTTTTCGAGAAAAAAATAGAGTTTTGAAAGCTCCGCATAGTTTAAAACTTTGAAGGGAAGGTTTCAATAATTGCATGGCATGCTAAAAATTAAAGAGATAAACTACATCAATTGGTTCCATTTTCCCAAAGGTGCTATGAGTTAGTAATGACAAAATAACTAAACATTGTATATAATGGAACCTCTTCGATGACGATATCTTCATATTATTATTTTTAAAAAAAAACATCTCTTCGACAACTCAAGATGTACACTGGAGTCTACAGAAATGGCAGATACAAAATATGAATGTTTGTTTCCCACATGCTCGAACATGAAAAGGTCGTTTTTTTCTCACAATAAACATGTTAATGTCTGGTATTCAAAATCATGTTTTTGTGTTTTGTCGTTCTTTAGCCCTGAGGAGTGTGAGTTGTATGCCATACGGCCGGACGGCGCCTACATTAGTACACGTTGGTCGAAGTGCTGGACTGAACGCGTGCCATACGTGCAGGATATGTGTATTACTGGATAAATGTGTGTAAAGTAGACCAGTAAATCTAGTTCATAGAACAAGAATTTTGATTTTGGTCTACTGTTCATAAACAAAATATCAGGCACTCTAACCCAAATAACACAAAATCTAATTAAATATAAAGCTAGCGCTTCCAATAGTTCCTGAAAAAATACTTGTATCCACGCTTTTTCATTGTTAACTAATCTTCGTGTCACATTTAACTGATTTTGACGTCATAAGTTAAGTTGAATTAACATTGGCTAAAAGTCTGTGTCCCCGCCAATAGCAAATTTGATTTCATAAAAGTAATTTGATTATGTAAATGTTGAATTAACCCAACACTTTAAGTAGTTTTAGACTTATCCGCAGATACTATATATAAGGCGAGCTTCAAAGTATAGCGGTAGCAGAAAACAAATGAATCGTTGGTTAGCTAATAGTACCCCTCAATATGGATGATTTGGGTGTCAATGTGTTCGATAATTAATGTCCTAAAGAATAACCGGTGAAACAAGAAAACCAAACTCTTAACAAGTTATACTAAGCTCGATAACAAAATCTCGAACGTTAATGTATCACAGTCGTATGTGTCCAAGTGGTTGTACAGTAGGCTATAAAGTATGCTCATTTGAAAACTGTAGTGCTATAATGCAAATTACAAAGAAGCGATTAATATACGATTTCCATGTATTCCAATGATGCTATTTTCAGCATCATAAGGTCATCCGAAAGCATTTCCAATTGGCTTAATTTGTTGTTTAACTCAGCAAAGTAGGTGTGAGGCGTCCTGTATTCTAATGCAAACGATAACTCTGTGGGTTGCGGGTGACGGAAACAAATACCTGTGGACACGGTCAAGATATAACACCGATGAGTACCGTACAGCATGGTAAATGGTGAAAACACAGTGGGCGCATCTTGATTAGAAGTATAAATTCGGTCATTAAATACAAACAAATAAATCGCAACACGTCAACGCCATCTTTGAAAAAGACAAAAAACATATTCCGAAAGCAATTCCAAAATAATTGATTGAGCCGTTAACGTATAAAATTGGGTCGTAATTCACAGATCCTAGTCAACATAAAACATCACGAAGTGTATCGTCAATCAATTTGTAAAAAAAAAAACCTTGCGCAAATTACACCTAACGTTTGTTGATTTGAAAACACGTCAGATATACTAATGGCTCAAACTCAGTATAGTTATACTAATGCTAAACCAGTAAATTTACACTATATTCTTAACCTTCACTGAAAGTACATACATCTGAAAACCGGTCCAATTCAAAAGAGTGGGAGAGGCCTGTTCTATATGTTACTTTCTATTTATACCCAGTTGGTCAACATTCAAAAGTTACATTCAGCTAGAGAAAAATGAAAAACATAAAAGTGGTCATGAAATTGAACGCATTTAAATGTATAATAACGTTTCAGTTTTCAAGAGTGGATAATTATAATGCCAGACCTTCCGAATATTCGCATACTCAAAAATATAAAAACAATAACGACAATTTAGGTACTGTCGATATTTGAAAATAAAAATGGAGTACATGTAATGTCTGAAGAATTATCGTTTATCGTCATACAAAGAAAACGGTCAGAAATTGCATTGGAGTGATCGTTAACCTAATCATTTTTTGCCACTATGGTCGTTTCCCTGTTTCATCCAATATAAAGTAATGAGCTATTAACGCCCAGTTGCAAAAATAAAGAATACATCCAAACACATTGAAACATTCAAATTAACATTCGGTTGCAAATTGAATCTATCAGGCTACGATACATACAGCAGATCGTGTCTATACAGCCGGTGCAACCAACATAACAAATCAAATGACAGGAGTGGACTCAGACTCCTTGTAGCAAATTTCTTTAAGTGAACTCCATGCTGCCATAATATCTCGATGTATTCATGTATGGGCGTTTGCAGAGAGAATAGCGTCCTAAGGTTAAACAAGTTATTGGCAAGTTCTTCAGTGAACTCATCTGCTGCCATATAATTCGATGTATTCATTGTATGGCGGTTTTGCAGAGAGAATAGCCTAAGGTAAATTAGTTATGGAAAGTTATATTACTTATTCAAGACTTTAAACGTGGGAAGAACTAGTTTACCCATCCTCTGGAAATTTACTACCTCGTTATATGCTAAATATAATGTGTTGTAAATATAACGTTAGGACTATTTACAATCAAACCAAATACAGTAGTATATGTCACCGTAAAAGGCCACCGCACACTACACGATTTTCCGTCGC
>JZLH01S0183852.1:0-13605 GCA_001188425.1 Eucidaris tribuloides | reverse complement strand
GCAAAATTCTGTATTGCAATTTGGCGCGCGGAGTGCGCCGAAAAATTTTGACTTTTTTCCACTTTTGCCCCCCCCCCATCCGAAAAGCGGATCGACGCCCCTGTTATCATTATCATCCTTATTATTTTAGATAGTGGACCTTTATCTCGGGCGCAATGTTATTATGATATAAATAATTTTACATAGTTTTGATAATGTTTTGTTTCCGTTTATTCTTAAAATCTGATTTTTTTCCCTATAGGAAATTGTACGTGTTTACTCCTTTTTAGTCCTGGCTATAGGTCTATGTACGCATTAGATAATAGAGGGGGATCAGGCGTAATATATTTGAAACCAGTGGAAATAAAAATTTAATTTCCATACTTGTTTTCGTTTGCCTAAATACTCATATTTTGGTGGAATTCGTAATGAATGCCGCTAGCAGGGCCCCACTATATAGGCCTACCCCCCTTTTTTTAGAGAGACAATAGAAAAGAAAGAAAATAGAAAGTATGATATAGCCTACAGATAACAAAACTGCTGTTTAAAATTTTATACAACGCTATTTACTATTTGAACTGATCAGGAATCGTTGAAAATTTTTAACAAGTGTTTGAACAGCAAATGTTCAATTTTTTGAAAAAAAAATGAATATTGTTGTTGAAAACTTTAAAATGCAGTTGTTTAAACTTTAAACAATAGGAAATCAGTTCGTAAACAGCGTATAGTACAAAATTTTTAACAGCCGTTTTTACTAAGGTCTCTAGCTATAATTTACAGTTTTGCAGTCTAGTCATAAATCGTGCTATTTCACGTGGAAATGGCTTATCTTTCTTCGATGGTTTGAAAATCTCATTCGAATTACACTAATTGAATTAAGATTACCAGCAAAAGATACATAGTGGCCACTTCACTCGGTAAATAGGACCAGGAGATATGAGGGGTTTAATCCCCGATTGAGGCGTCAATGCATAATAGCATTGGTTACTAAGGACAACATCGTTGACAACGCGTGCGTGGTAAACAGTCTTCCCAGTGTACGTGCAATGAGATCCTTGCGATCATCATGAACGGCAATTATTGTGCAAACCCTACGACGTACACGGATTCTGTGTGTGTGCATCATACATGTACATGCATGCTACTATTTCTGAACGCGCGCACGCACATGAAGGATCCGTCACGCAAAACTAACACGAAGTTTCGTGCATAACTTATTTTTTGCAACGTCAACTTATCAAACTACGGATACACACACAACTCAAAAATCGCAATAATTAACGTGCAGAGTATAAAGAATGTTGCTGCCCCGTCAAGAATGGATTTAGAAGTGGAGCTGTGCCGAAAACATCTCTGAAAAGCAAGGTATTTTCGACCAACTTCTTTCGAGTGAAGTCAGTGACAGTGGTCGAGGTGGTCTCTCTCCCGAAGAATAGCGGGCGAGCACAGGGCAAGCCTCCGGCGTGAACCCGTATCTCGGCTTTGAAATCAGCATCGGTTAGCCGGGCTGTCGCCCCAGTGGAAATCAACATGGCAACCGTAGGACAGGCGCACGTTGGCGTTAACTCAAATTCTGTGCCAGCGAAGAGCATATTTGTTTACAGAAATGGAGACACGAACTTTCAGTGTAAAAGAATTGTCATCAATCCGAGGCAAATCAAAAACTGGGACTCATTTATAGAATTGATGACGACAAGAGTCAAAGCGAAAAATGGTGCAGCTGTGCGAAGAGTGTTCACTCCAAAAGGAAGGACAAAAATTACAGACCTTAATAATATTGAAAATAATCACTTTTATGTTGCTGCTGGAATGGAATCATTTCAAAGGAAAGAGTAAGTATACTGTATAGATCTGTAACGTTAGATCATTCAGAAAAAAAAAACAGTGACTGATGGATGAGTTACATAGTGATTCTAACTGAGTGAGAACTGAGTCTGAGATGAGAATGAGATTGAAATTATCAGTGATCTAATTGTAATGTTTGTTGGCTGGAACTTAGTGTTTTTTTCAGATTTAAAAAATTAATGACTTTTGGGGCTTCTCATTTTTAACAGTCAGCCCCCTCATCAGCAGGGGCTGATCGATATGTCAATGTTGCTGGGAAGCCCCAGTAAGGAGACAGATTCCAGTGGTAGTACTTTCCTGCCCTACTGACAAGCACGGACCTTCCAGATGTTTCGCATTCAGGAGAAATTGCCTGGTCATTTTCTGAGGCTAAACAGGCCTTAGGCAATGGAGCAAGACTTGTTCAAGCAGAATATCTGACAATAACACAGGCTGAAACTTTCAGACCAACCAGTAACTTATAGACCTGATTATATTGATTTTATTATTCATTTTTGAAGATCAGACTTTGCAAGACGGTAGGTTAAATTTGATTCAAAGAGATGTCGGAAGTCTCGAACAATTTTCGCAAAGAAATGAGTAAACTCAAACTGTTCAATGAAACTGTGTGACAGTCCAGAATTACATTGATATAAGTACATGTAACATACTTTTATTAGCATATTTTGACAGAATAAGTTAAAATAAGCAGAACTGAATAAAGGTAAATGACATGATTGGGGTAGTCGTCCAAACTGGTGAAGCTTATTCTAAAAGAATCAATAAAACAATGCAAGCTTCTCCATGTGAAAAATCTTTAGTCAACCGTTCACGTCATTCTAAAACAAACAATGAATATCATATAGCAATGAAACCTGCCTGTGTGTGGCTCCTATGGGCTATTTTATCCTACCGCAACAGAATAAATACTCCTAGTTTATCTTGATTCTCCTTAAGTAATCAAATTCAGACAAATCCTCCAGTAGGAGATCCACATCTGCTAGTGAACAGCTGTATATATTCAACTCATTTGGTTTCTTGAGGCATTTTCAAGTGTTCCAATGATTCACTCACCTTAAAGTGCCGTTTATAAAACTCATTGCCAAGATTTTGTGGTAAATAGGTGTACACATGTGAAGAAGTGTACACACATCTACAAGGAAAATATTATTTGTAGTTTCTGAGGAGTGTCCAAAATAAACTGAAAACTGGATTTTCTAATATAAGATTAGATCCAAAAATTCATGGGGTGACATGGAGTAAGAACTAAGAAATGTACTTCTCATCTGAAAATAAGATGTGATTTGCATGTAAACAATATTTTGTTAAGTGGACAATATTTCTCACTTCTCAGTGTTTTGTGACAAATGAATAGAAACCTGAACATGTTCCCATTACAACTGACTTCAGATGAAAATTATGAAATCATAAATCCCAGGTTGAAGTTAAACATGTATGAGTCCTTAGAGTGGCTTCTACATGTAATGTTTCAATCTAATGCAAATCCAACAAAGTTAAAAGGATTGTGAATTTCACTGATAATGATAATGAATTATGCTAGTATTTGTGCATTTTTTTTTTAATACTGTTTTTTTTTTTTGGGGGGGGGGGGTCTTCCTGTATGGGCCAAACCTTGAATCGTATCACTTTTGTCATTTGGCTGTACGAATTTGACTGACTTCAGTTCATCTTTATTACAACTCCAGTCTATGATGCAATAAAGTGTCTGTTTATGTCTGGATAAAATAGTAGTTCTACTTTTATTCTTTATTTACTGTTGGAGACTATCATAATGAATAATCACTGGTGAGACAACATTTTGTCATTATTATTGTTGTTGTAAATTAACATAGTATTTTCAATTCTGAATGGATCTCATTAACACAGATACAACAAGATAACAGATGTAAATGCCACGAGGAGAACAACACTAGGAAGGGTATGTATTGTCTTTAATTAACTTATCTTCTGTTTCTACAACCACAGGGTGACAGGGAAGTTAGGGAACTGTACGTGTATACATGAATTGTAAAATTCAAATTTGCCCAGTGGATGATAATGGTTGCCCAATGTGTCTCTTTTCTCTTGATCAAATTTGTGAAAGATGCAATCCAGGGATGAAATGTAACTTTCAAGAAGAAACAAATGTGTTGCTAAACTTTACCTGTTAAACATGAATACATGTAGGTAATAAATGTTAATAAAGCCCAGACCACTGTACACACTACACATACTTCTGCTAAGTCCTCCTGCTTTACAACTCTGTACATCTGATCCTAAATTCTGTTCCTTTGCTGCTACTGTTTACCAGGGAGGTGTCATTGTACAGACTCACTGCTTTGAATTTAGCTGTGAAGTTAATGTGTTAAATACCTATATAGTTAATTTTATCTCAATCAAAGGAATAAAAGGAATCTGATCATCCATGGCATTTCTGAATATTTTGTACAGTAGGCTACTTGATACATACAAAATATACTGCACACAAAAATCTAGATTTGCATTAGGTGCTGCAAAAGATGGGCAAAACAAGTACAAGTGCAGTCAGTGTTTTGCTGCATGTAAATAAATCAATTTACCAGTCACACGCATGGGAAACAAGAGACTGTAAAAATAAAACATTTTTTTTTTGCCCAAGGATGAACCTGCACTGTATACATTCGGTATTGATTTTCTGGCACGTTTCAAGTTAACTGTCCTACTAGTGCTGACTTGCTTTCATGACAATTGTAATAGATGTGTGATACAATGCACTGATCAGTACATCTCTCGAATTGTTAAAGACACTATATAACACTGTGGAAGACCCATTAAAAAAATTGTCGAACTTTGCTATCTGACATATCTGACAGTGTTTGAATGGACAAATAAACACCCTAGAACACAAAAGTTTGGACAGTTATGCTGTCACTAGTACAATATGTGCAGATACAAATTGGCACATTAATTCTATATCAGGCGATATGAAATTCTGCAACACAGCAGTCTATGGAGAAGAGCTGGAATGGTCTCTCAATGATTTTCACTTTTTTAAAGCACTTAATGTTTTTCAGGGCTTCATTTTTTAGACTGTATCAAAGACACTAGTAGCATGGGCGAATCATTGTAGGCACTCAGAGTTTTTTAAACTCGAAACAATTGTTATACAGTGCTTTAAATCATGTAAAACCACAAGTACAATGTACACATTGCATGTCTGCATTATTATTATCTACATGAAATGAATGCAGTTCATCATCATGATAATAACTTGATTCATATTTCCATATTCATAACTTTTACTGTAGTTGTGTTTGTTATGTCCCCTGAAAAACAAAACAAAAGAAATTCATAACAAAAAACAGAAACAAACAAAATCAAGTGTGAATAATTTCTGTGAAATCTAACTTCAGCACAAGAAATCAGGTTGCTGCAGTCTGTACCTGCGCTAGCGTGGCACAGCGGTTTGACAGGGCCCTACAAATTATCGATCAATTCACACCCGACATCGTTAATGATAGAATCAATAGTTGTAATGAGGAGTAATCGTTCACGCTTGACACTGTCATTTATTAAACTTGAAGTGACGTGACAAACACATTCAGGGAGCATGCAATACACAGTGTAGGAGAGCAATTTACATCTGACAAATATTTGTTTGATGATTTGATCTACAATGAACTTGGATTTACTGTATAAATTTGGTCTTTTTCTTAAATATGATAATAATTAGAAGTACACATGTACTGGTTATGTAAAAAAATATGGTATGATTGAGTGCAGTTAATGTACACTAGTAACACTACATGTGTTATAAACTCTAAAGTTGCAGAACATACATTTTTTGGCAGTATGAATTTGCTGTTCATCTCTGTATTGTCAAAGCACGATACATGTATCATTCAGTGCTCAAAATACACGGGCTCGGGGCGATTTGCCCCCGTAATGCAAAAAAGAGCCCCCGAAACTTCCCATAGGCACAATGTAAATTGTAGCCAAATTTAGCCAAAAAATCCTCTGTAATAAAAAAAATCATTTTAAGCCCTAATCATATTATCATATCAGATCAAGCGTTTGATTTTATTTATCATTAATTTCATAATACAGAGATGAGCAGCAAATTTATTCTGCATCTTAAATTCTCTCTGCAAACCTTTCATTCATTAATACATTTTTTTTTATTGTTACCACTCAAAGACTAATATTCCATGCGCAACTAATTTATTTAATCGATTAGAGAAATGTTTACTTTCAGGAATGAACATTCAAAGTACATTACACACAATACTAAAACTACAGTGTACAGGCCTACACTGTAAAGTGCACATATGCACCTACTATTGATCGCTTAGCAACAGTTATTTACACACTGTAGAGGCTGTGCAGTAGGCACTACAAGTGTTAAGGTCAATGGTAATATATGACATCATTTCAACAAGTTTATTTACTCTCTCTAGATTAAAGGCTTACTTCATACGTGTATTTTATTGTATGACTTTTACAATGATGTGTACACACATATTTTACAGTACATTGTATGTTTGAACAAATATACCTTGCATTATACATTTCAGACTTGCAATGGTCTCATATATTAACTGAAACAGTAAAGTACACAGCAATGTTTAAAGTGTATAAACATGTACATGTACATGCATGTCTCATGTAAAAGTATTAGGCTTGCAGTATATACATGTACATCCCCATCCTTTAAATTTTAAGGACCATCCTCTTTTGTAGAGCTTGTAGGACAAGCCACCCAGCTAGTATTATCTGTGTAAGTGCACAATGCATGCACTTGACAAGAACTCCGCAAATATGACCACCATTGATCTTGTCAAGTCAGGCACATAATATGCAGCACCAGGCAACCATCAACAAATAGGCCTACGCTGCCCCTTTCAATGCTACATGTACTTTAGCAGGCACTGTTTTGATTCACCCTTCGTGCTTCAACTTTTACCAACTTGTCTCCATGCATGTACACATTAGTCAGGGTCTACATGTAGGGGCTGTTCCATCAGTTCCAATATCAAATTATACAGTAGTGACATGTCGAAAGAAACCCCTTCTAAGTTCTAGGCTGAAATATTGTTTGTACGTACAGTTGTATGATTTATTGGGTACGCTGTACATGTACATACTTTTGACATTTTCCACTTTAATATGTAACATGCAGTACAAAAATAAATGACTAAATGAATGAATAGATAAATAAATGAATGAGTAGATAAATAAATGAATGAATGAATGAATGAATGAATAAATAAATAAATTTATAAATAAAATAAATAGACAAATTTATAGATAAATAAATAAATAAATAAATAAATTTATAAATAAAATAAATAGATAAATTTATATATAAATAAATAAATAAATAAATAAATAAATAAATAAATTTATAAATAAATAAATAAACTTATAAATGAATAGATACACTGTAAATAGATTTATAAATAAATGAATAAATGCAGGTATATAAATTTTTAAATAAATAAAATGAATTTATTTATAAATAAATAAATAAGTAGATTTATGAATAATTAAATAATTATAATAGATGAATAAATAAACACATTCTTTCTAAATATGCATCCCAGAAACCAAAATTAAAAACAAACACCAAAAATTATTCTATTAACTAACTTTTTGCAGACTAAGAATGGGATATCTTAATTGGGTTGGGGACTTGGGGTTGTTAATGTACATGTATTTCAAGCTAAATCATCTCCAATGGGTTGAGAATTACACGATAACACAGTACACATATTTGAGCATGATGTGTACTAGGGCAGGAAATTAAATTTTATTTTCTGGGGCTACTTTCAAGCCCAGTTTAGTAATTTATATATGTACATTGAACTCTATGAGGAAAATTGAGGGTTATTTAGTGATTTTAGAGGGCTATTTTGTTTATTACCTACGCTGATGTGTACGGTACTCTACCAAATTTGGACATTTACACTGTCCAAATTTCAGGAAATTTGTAAAAAAAATTACAGGTACATGTAATGTTACTGTACTTAGCAGCTGTAGACCTACATGTTCATGTACTGTATTACCATGTAAAATTGTACAATCATAGCACTGTATAATTTGATGCAGAAATGCCTGGATTATTTTGATGTCCCTTGAGAGAGCCATTTCAGTTCATCACCACACCATGGATGGCAAATATTGGCTCTTTCAGCTTCTGTGTCTACAGATTAACACTGGGCATGTTTTCCTTACGTGTGTAAATATGGCCATTTACTGTATGGGTAATGTTCACATTTTGAATACTGTGTGCTTTGGTGAAAGCAAGAATGACATACATGTACAATACTGTATAGAGTTTCACCAAATTTAATTAAATTAGTTGCAGTTCTTTGCCACAAGATTGATTAACCAAGCAGATTGCATCTAAATATTACATTGTTGGCCATTATTGAAGGACCTTCTTCATCTCCAGCCTTGTTTGTTTGCCATGGCAGCAAATGGTGTGGTCAGGAAACAGTATGTGTAATTGATATTGGTTGTACGTAGATAATAATATTGTAATAGTACAGTATGTGCATTTTAAATAAACTGAAATTAGGATTTCCATTAATGAATAGTAAGTAGTGTCTTTTCAGGACCATTTTCCATTAGGCAAAATCCTTTCAGTGGGTTTGGCTGTTGGCAGTGTAGTGGGTATAAACTATAGGCCTGTTCTCATTTGTAGGATGAAGTTTGTACAGAATGAAGATACTTTGAATCTACATGTATACTAGTAAATTTGTTCTGGTTTCTGATTTCATATTTGTTTTTGGTGAAAGGCCAGGCCTACATGTACATGTACATGTACTAGTGCATGTACAATAAACAACGTTTTGTTGAACATTGATTGTTTTAGTTTCTTAAAGGCACTGTATAACAGTGTTTCCAGTTTAAAAAATCTGAGCTGCATGATTCCCCATGCTACCAGTGTCTCTGACATGGTCTAAAAATGAAGCCCTGAAAAAATTGCAGTTTAAAACGAAAGTGCTTTAAAAAAGTAAAAATCATTGAGAGACCATTCCAGCTTTCCCCCATAGACTGCTATGTTGCAGAATTTCCTATCGCCCGATAGGAAATTTATGTGCCAATTTGTATCTGCACATATTGTACTAGTGACAGCATTACTGTCCAAACTTTTGTGTTCTAAGGTGTTTATTTGTCCATTCAAACACTGTCAGATATGTCAGATAGCAAAGTTCGACAATTTTTTAAATGTGTCTTCCACAGTGTTATATAGCATCTTTAAATTGTAATGTGGTAGACTCAATACTGGTTTGGGACCCTTTGTAACCTGTTTTGGTGTGTTTGTTAATCATACTATTGCATTGCAGTAGCATACATGTAGCGGTACTCGTTGCTACCCAAATTCTGTCTAACATTGTATCATAAATGTACAGCGTCCAGGTGAACAAATACACATTTCAATTGGTCAAAATGACCTATGGGGTTAACCATTTACATGAATGTATGTGTAACTTTACAAGATTAGTCTAGCCACTAGACCCTAACTAACCACTGTAAAAAAGGATTGAGCTCATGTTGAATATTACATTTTTGATTTCACCCCTGAATGTCCCCATGCTTTTCAACTGGTGCTATAAACATAACACTGGTCTGATTTGGCTTGGTTAAATACGGTAAAGAACTTGGTTCCCCCTGTGGAATTTTATTAAGCCCTACTCTGCCAAACTCAAACTGTTTTATCACTGTAGTCTGTACATCCCTCCCCTCCCACAATGTATGGTTTGCAATAAAGGAGATCAATTAAGATACAGGTTCATGAACAAACATGCATGAGGGGGACTATACATGTATGTACATACATTAGAAGCCACAAATACATGTAATGTCCTTTCTTTTCTTTGCCAAGTACAAAGGTTGTCTTCCAGTTTTGTCCAGGATTCAAGCTATACTATACTTGCACACAAAAGACCTACAAGACTTACACAAAAGGTCTGCAGGACATACACAATAAGAGTCTTACAGCTAGACTAACCACTGTTTAGCCTT
Organism: Eucidaris tribuloides; assembly: GCA_001188425.1. Taxonomy (NCBI): domain Eukaryota; kingdom Metazoa; phylum Echinodermata; class Echinoidea; order Cidaroida; family Cidaridae; genus Eucidaris; species Eucidaris tribuloides. Next base: position 3,792 of record JZLH01S0183852.1, on the reverse strand, counting down.
GCAACCTGGCCGAATAGTGGTCACTAAGGCCTAATTGATTTTTGCATCCTTTCCAGTGTATATTTATCCTCCCATTGTTATTGCACCCAATTGTTGTTCTTAACGACTTTGAAAAGCCCATGTGCATTTTTGATAAAAGAATACATCGTCTCAAAAGCAAGTGGCTAGTTTGGTTAGACGAAGAGTTTTTTTTTTTTTCACTTTGACAGAGAAACATTGCACTTTAGTTTTTGTGGCTTACATGTAGATAATTTATCATGTTGTGTGTAGCTGACAAAAAGAGGCCTCCATCCATATTTAACTTGTAATGTGGTTTCCATACAGTACATGTAGGTCAGAAAGTTATTGATTGTGAAGGTAGGCTACAGACATTTTTGTTAAGTAAATACTCTGTATGTAAATGTATGTGCATGTCCTGTGCAAAATAAGTGAAACAAAATTTAGGAAAGACAAACAGAACAAAACAAAACAATCAAAATAGCTGCCTGTATGTTTATGTGTACTGTGTACATGTTGCGTAATACTTGGTAAAAGTGAATAGCTATAATACACCCAATGTACATGTAAAGTTTATGAAAATAAAATCTGCCTCTTATATTACAGTACATTTGTTTGGATGATATATACATGTATGTACAACCATTCCATGTGAGATATGTATGACAGTCAGTCACTGATAACAGTAAGTTACTAACGCCTCTCCCAAATCAATAAACTCCTTCAGATGACCACCCAACCAGAAAAGTGATCTGATAAAAAAATCTATGAAATGTCAATTGATATTTTTGTGATATTGCATGAGCCTTCAATAGTAAACGTCAAACGTCAAATTTGGATCAATATTTCTCATTAATTTACTGGGAGCCGAGGTAAAAAATCCATATTTTGCATTCCTGAAAGCTTTACTGACTGCCATGCAATGTTTGTGACATATATTTTCTGTGATAATCAGATTCTCTGGTTGAATTAAGAATTGCTTTGAGAATGTTATTTCTGTACATTTGTGAAGGAGAAAATATTGATGAACATATTTCAGTCTGAGTGTAAAAAATATACAGGGTACATGTAAATCAAATGACAGCCCCATCTTTTCTTTTTGTTACTTTTCCACTGTGTTTTTTCTTTTCTGACCCTTTTCCTAAATAGTGATTGTTTTGTGATTGAATTATTATTGACTGTGTATTAATACAGGTGTGAAGATCAAATGACAGCCCCATCTGTTCTTTTCCTCACTTTTCCACTGTGATTCTTTTTTTCTGACCCTTTTTCCTACTAATATTTTGTGATTGTTTTGTTGTGATTGAATTGTTAATGACTTTGTACTGTATGCTACGTGGACTGTACACTGTACATCAAAGATGACCATCAACTATTTGAACAACAAAGTTTTATCAGATGTAATTAGTTAAACTTTACAAAACAATTAGTGTGTGTTAATAATAACACCAGGTCTCTTGACACCATCTAAGTTTACCGTAAACAGTATAATGAGTATGCACACATTGATTTCTTCTTCGCATACACTCTCAATCACTGTCAAGAATCGCACTCATCTCAATTAGCGAGTCGTTATCGGAGTTGACCTCGATTAGCTGATTATCTTTCCCCAAATGACCAGATATCAATTTATAACTGACAAATAAATCTGGCACCTAGAGTCAATGTACAATTCATTGAGTGACATCATGCTTCGAACAGGACTGATAGTGTTGATGTCCAGCCATTGTTCCCATGGCAACCATAAACAAACCTGGCTCTGTCTAAAGTGCGGGCTCACACATTTGCCCTTAACCCATTGGAGACTGAGAGCGAGATATCTGGGGCTGGGGTCTATGGAGAATGCATGTTGTATTGAAATCAAATCGTCTCCAATGGGTTAAATGTAGGTTGACTTGCTATAAAGAATCATTGGTACTACTGAAAACACAGGAAGTGCTAATTGAGGCGCTACAGCTGTCATTATACATGCACGTGGAGGGCACCACCGATGAATTTGTAATGGATGAAATGAGTTGTTATTACCTCATATTTTCATTTATTAACAATGGCAATTATTGCCTGCTGCATATAACAAGGCAATTTTAAGGTCATTTGAATTATATTTTCATACTCTTGTGGCAGGTTCCGTTTTATAAAATATAGGCAATTATGTACATGCAGCCACCTGGTACTGTAGCTTTACATGCTTTTTGTTGCCATGGTATTGGTTTTCATCCAGAGCTGTGTGGCTTGAAACACTGAATGCAAACTAGCAAATTTTAATTGGAACAACAATTTACATGTATAAATTGTAATGATATCGCACTGTTACATTTTGTTTGCCACTGGCTTGAAATTCAAATGACACCTGCTAAGTGCTGAGCTGAATTTATGACTGTTTTAATTGATCATACAGTTGTGTGTGTGTGTGTGTGTGTGTGTACATGCATACATGTACTCTACATGAACAATTGAACATGTACAGTACTATCTGTTATTGTTATGTGTAAGGAGTATCCATTACCTTACCATCCATTTTACTGTATACATGAAGTCGTACAGTGGTACACTGTATGAAATATTGTATTTTGCATACATTTTACTAGTTTGCCCATTTTTTTATCATTAATCAAATACTGTACATCCGTACCTTTTAAAACTGTTGATTTTCTAAATGCATACTTAATATTTATGATTCCTAACTGTCTGTACATTTACATAGATGCAGTTTAAGACAGTATTTTAAGGAATTAAATGGTGTATTATTTTTTTTACTGATTAAAAATAGACACGCAAGAAAAAAAAAAACAAGGTGGAATCTGGGCCAAATCAACAGATGTATCCCAAGTGAGCATTTGTTAAATGGATGATTCAGACATTTAGGACCCATCCTACAGTGCATGCAAACTCTTATTTTTCTCCCTCTGATCTCGTTCTAAATTTGACAGCTTCCACCCATCATCAGACCAGTACAACACAGTAGACTCAAAGTGTCAGCAAGATGTCGGAGAGCAGCAGGGGCAGTCGGAAGCAAAGTCATCTAGTGAGTAGTAATGTGCATCTCGGCAAATAAATGAATGAATATATTTATGAATGAATAAATAAATAAGTAAAAAGTACATAAATAAATACATGAATACATGTAAATATATAATGAAATAATAAGTAAATAAATTAATTGATTAATAAATTAAGAAATACATAAATAAAATTTGAAAAAAAAATGAATAAATACACCTGTAAATATTGTAAATGCTTGAATAAATTAACAAATGTATATACATGTAGGAAAATGATTGATACAGTAAGTAATAAATTTTAAATAAACAAATAAATGACATAACGATGAAGAATTTTGTACGATGAATAAAGCAAACAAGCTAGAACAATATAAGGCTCAGAAATCACATAACTGTTACCAGGACATGTACGCTGTAGCAAGTGTAAGCTCATTTCATATTGACTCAGAAAATCAAAAAAGTGAATATTTAATAATTCAACCATTATCTATTTGCAAGTTTTGAGATTAATTTGTAGTTAATAGAAGTCAAACGATCCTGTGCATGTGTCGTGTGTATTAAACGTTCTAGAAAAAATTAAATCTGATTTTTAATCAAATTTGTAATCAAATTCAATTCTTTTGTCCACTTGTAGTGTATTTCGTAATGGAGATGCCAACAGTCCACCCGTCAAGATCCTCTTCACAAAGTTCATGTTGAAGAACTATGATGTCGTTCTCAACGAGGTCACGCGGAAGGTCAACATCATGACAGGCGCCGTCTGGAGGTGAGTGTCATCCAAATTTGAAAAGGA
>JZLH01S0183848.1:0-13204 GCA_001188425.1 Eucidaris tribuloides | reverse complement strand
TATTCAATTGCTTATTCATAATACATTTCTTAAACATCCTTGTAATTTCAATATGGGAAAATCACAAGTTTCAAGTTTGTCTTCAATTGCAATAAAGAAATATTATTTCTAAGTCTCATTGCAATTGTTATACAAGTTGTTTTGAGATGGAAGACAAATATGTGTTCCCACACTTTTATAATTTAATCTAAATTTATAAATTTACACACATACAAAACTATGCATCCTTGAAACACAAGACAAAAATTGCAAGAGAAAACAGCTTGGGAAAAAATCGTCTACAACCCTGCTAGAAATTTATGTTCAGCCTCAAAACTTCAATTAGTTGTAACAAAAACCAGTTGGGAGGATAGAGCAAACCCAAACATTGCTATTAAAATATGAAAGAGAAATACTTTGAATATACGAGACTTCCCTTCAACTGAAGTGTTCAAACAGTTAAAATCGTCTTGCAAAAAAAAGGAAAAAAAATTATTACAGATTTCATGATATATTACATCATTGTACCAAAAACAGTGCCTTGAGTACTCTTGGAGGTGGATATGTGTGTGATATAAATAGACATATTATTATGACTCAATGACAACTGCTGAGATGATTATTACATACACTTACCCTAAAATAAACACTAACCCTAACGCTATTCAAATCCCAAACCCTATTCTGACCTGGAAAGTGGAAACCCAATGACAACCCAACCCTTACTCTTTGTCTTCTGAGATATTGTCATCGGAGCAACTGTCACCCAAACAAATGCTGGGTCACCATTATTAGGTTTAACAGTCAAATATAACTATGTGGAGAACATTTAAAATGCTAAGTCAATGCAAACAAAATTCTTGGTTTTTAAGATCCATGATAGGACTAGCATTGATTGCAGTGATACGGATGAAGACGTTGCCGAGAGTGTCACAAGAGATATCATAGGACCAAGTACGGCCACTGCAAGTACCCGGCAAATGACCAGCTCTAAGACCAAGACATCAACTTCGTCTCACAGAAGGTACAACAGCAAGCGGTCAAAGCCTTAGAATCCCAATGAGTTTGTTATTGGCAGTATCCTCTTATTCTGGAGCGAGGATCTGCTGAAGCAGCTGGACCCCAGTCATCGAAGCAGGTTTCCTGCAGTGTTGACACAACGTCTTGCTCTGGATAAGAAGTGCCTGACCCTAATGAAGATTCGCACTGAAGGGAACAGTTCGAGTTACAACCAGCAGGCACTAGATGAAATTCACAGTGAGGAATGGGGGCGAAGAGTCCTTGAATATTTCACTGCCTGTGAATTACATCACAAGGGAACTGCCTTCTCAAGATCGTCAACTCAGTATGACCCTCCCCCTAAATACACTCCTCTTCCTCTGGCTCCATGGTTTGAAACAACCCATGCAACTACATCCTGGCCCATCTGGATGAGCACAAAGGAGTTTTGAACTCTACACTTGAAAGATTCCTGAAGATTGACTCTACAAAAGGGTAAACTACTTCTGGGCGATTCAGGATACCCACTACAGTCTTGGTGAAGACTTTCTACATGGAATGTTTTAACTGAGGTCAGAAGAACAAGAAAAATGAGTTGAACCAAGTCTGTTCAATGAGATGGAGGAACTTGAAGCTGAGAACCCGAAATGCAGAGAAAAGTAAGAAATAAGGGTGAAGCTGCCGGCATGTGTTCAAAGCCAAGTGAAGAATGCATACCCTGATGGTGCAGCCAGATACAAAGAGACTGTAGTACGACTGCTGAATGTGTGATATATATCACCACCATACCCTGCTTTGTGAACCCCAGACAGGCAGCACCTGTGGCCTAGCCTGCGAATAATTGACAACTTCCAGTAAATTACGTCTTACTTCCAGTAAGTTACGTCTTCTCTGTATGTATCCCATAGTATTATATTGTTGTGCGGTACGGTATTCTGTTGTATTGTAATGTAATGTATCGTAATGTTACTTAACGTAATGTAATGCAATGTAATGTAATGTAATGTAAGATAAATGTAGCGTAATTGTTCATTTTGTTGTCACAATGTTTTGTAGCTCATTGTAAGATGTTTTATCACTTATTGTATATTATTTTGGATGATGATTTGTTTTTGTTTTTAACTTCTGGGCCCTGTTATGATAAGCTCTCTGTAGCTTCTCAGGGTACCAAACCATTTGCTTTGTATATTGTTATGTTTTTTATGATTTTGTTCTCAATGGTGAATGAATGAAATGAAAATTATGAAATTTTGTTTCTTCTTCCTTATTTTTTTTTGCAGGAAGTACTGGTATGTTGCCTATAGACACTTTGTCAGATGGTGCTGGGGCTATCTAGGCAAAGAAATAAGGGTGAAGCTGCTGGCATGTGTACAAAGCTGCGTGAAGAATGCCTATCCTGATGGTGCAACCAGCTAGAGAGGGACTATCCTACGTCCCCTAAACATGTGAGTCTTATATCACTGTAGCCTTTGTGCCTGTCAATTGCACATTAGAGAGGCAGCATATTTTAGCTTAGTTTTTAAGGTGTAAGAATATTTCACTGTCCTCAACACATATCTGGCAGGGAGCTTTCATTGAGTACTTCAATTTCATGTCTACCAGACCTCCAGTCGATGGGCCACCATCAGTGATGAGCGCAAGGCTGCCACCGTCTGATATGACTGGAACTTCTCAAGGATTCCAGTTGATGAGCCACCATCAACAGACTCACAAGACGAAGGAGACCAGGACGAATTGCTAACATCCTGTACGACAGGCAAGGCAAACTGCGTGACCACTTTCCGCAGAACTGGTTTCACCCTCATCCTCAAAAACCATCTGTGTCTCCTTCAACTAGAGGCGATTACTTCAGGCAGGGGATGTTCTTGTGGGCACCAAAGAGGATGTGGGGCATCCCGCTGCAGTGCCGTACCGGCAAATTCAGGCTCAGCCATGCTGGCATCTACACCAAAGTGCGAGAGGTGATAGACCTGGATTCCAGGTACTATCTTGTAGGAGCAAAGTATCCTCGATGTAGCCATTGTTTGGTCCCGGTTTGTCCATGGAGAGAAGATCTGCTGAAGCAGCTGGACCCTAGTCACCGCAGCAGATTTCCAGCAGTTTTGACTCAACGTCTTGCTCTGGACAAGAAGTGTCTGACGCTCATGAAGCCTCGGACTGAAGGGAACAGTTCAAGTTATAACCAGCAGGCACTGGATGAGATTCACAGTGAGGAATGGGGGCGATAAGTCCTCTAATATTTCACTGCCTGCGAATTGCATCCGAAGGGAACTACCTTTTCCAGATCGACTAGTCAGTATGAGCCTCCCCCTAAATACACATCTCTTCCGCTCGCACAATGGTCCCAAACAACCCAAGCCAATAACATCCTGGCACATCTGGATGAACACAAGGGAGTGTTGACTTCGACCTATGGAAGATTTCTGAAGATCGACTCTACAAAAAGGGTGAGCTAATGATATTTTATTTTTCAAATTTGATAAAGAGATTGTTATTGAACTTAATTTATCAAGCAATAATCATTTTAATCAAATAAGTAACAATCAGAGTATTGTATTTCAAAAAAGCCGACAGCATTTGTAATGCTAAAATCTTGTAAGGATGAAGATTTTCTAAGTTAAAATGTTGCTTTTACCATAAAATATCCAGAGGAAGTAACACAATGTAGCTGTACAGCAGAGGTTTCAGTATACGAAACAGAATTACAAAGCTTCATTGCTGATCAGGCAGCCTAGTCAGATGTTAATATAGAATCTGGAAATATTCTAAATCCAATATTTGTGTTTGAAATTCTTCTTAATCAGCAGTGTCAATTTTAATGTTTTAATATCTGTAATCTCAAAAAAAAAATCACAATTTGAAGATTTAAACCAAAACACATTTTGAACCATTATTTAAATGTCAAATTGGTATAGCACACTTGATTGTATAGTCCAGAGTCAGAGAGTATTTCACTGTAAGCTTCTCAGTAAAAACATTTTTTTTTTTTAGGGGGGGGGGGTGCTCCCATTCTGTTTAGAATTACAATGACATTGTTCATTTCTACTGATTTCCTTTTTTTTCAGTACTTGTCTGGAGGGGTGTTGGCTGAATACCCTGAAGCAAACCACATAACAGAAATGCATTTGTAATGCTAAAGTCTGCTAACTGCTAAAACCTAAAAGTATTTGTGTTCTTTGCCTTCCATCTTGCTCGGGATAACATCAAGCATGGAGGTATACAAAACTTTTCGGGGGAAGTTTTGCGTAAGTTTTAGAGGATATTCCCACACGGAATGCAGGAAGCATAATTAACGAGACTGCAGCGGCTGCTGTATCTCCATTCAAGTACCATTTGATTTTTTAATTTGCTTGGATTCAAAGCTGCTATAATTATAAAGCCAAGCTAATAAGCTATGTTCGTAGATTGCGTTTTTTTTTTTTTAACAAAATGCTGTTTTTCGGGGGGGGGGGGTTGATTCAGGTTTCAGAGGAGGATACGACCAGGTACACATTTGGTTCTGGCGGTGAGCAAATATCTCAACTTCGAAGACGTTGCTGTTGCATTGGAAGAGGTCTTCAAATTGCTTCAGCAGCTAGTAACACTTGCAATTTGCAGGAAGGTATGCAACAAGATGCACATACGTTTGTGATAAATCTCATTATTCTTTCCTTCAACATCTCTTGATCCAGAAAAAAATTGTGTGTAAAATGCCATCAAAAATGAATCATAAAATTGGGGGCCAGAGAAGGAGTTCAAAGTCTTCTTTATCTCCTTTCTAATTCCAGGCTGCATATACGACAACAGAAGACACAGGCAGCAACACTTCTGCAAGGTGTACGTTTCCCAGAAATGCACACAGTGGCAAACCAGCCACTTCCTCTACCACAACAACAGCCTACACATCAACAAACTCATTGTCATTGGGAGATGGAGTTCAAAGAGCCTCCAAACCGAGAAGGAAAAATGGCCCCTCATTGATCTCAAAAACAAACAAAAACCATCCATTCAGGGCCTCTGGAACCACAGCCACCAGCCCCATTCCCATTTTACCCTCAATACTATCAACTTCCCCCTTTACCCCTTCCTATGCAGCTAGGCCAATGATACCCCCTCAATCAGCAAATCAGTACCCATGGGGCCTGTTGCATAAAACTTTAACCGGAGAAATTTCTCTGGTTAAATATGGAAACTCCGGTTAGCGTAATTTTACCATGCATTTTCCCATAGAAGAAAAACTCCGGTTAAAATAACCGGAGTTTTTCTCCGGTTAAAGTTTTATGCAACGGGCCCATGGTATAGCATTCCCTCCGCTGTACAAACCTCAAGCCAAGAGGAGGAAAACAGCAATGAATCTTGCCACGCTAGGTGGCGAAGAGAGAAGGCCTGAAAGGAGGATATAGAGAGGCTGCAAAAGGCGAGCCATCTCTCAAGAGATATAAAATAGGCAAGTGCACATACATCTACGGTACTCCACGTGCATCCTACAAACAACTTGTTATACCAATTCAAAGGGAAATGGTTCTGTCCTGCACTTGGACAGACTGTGGGAGAATGAAAAAAAAAATGTTGAAAAATAAGTAAGACTGACTCTTTTGTGGAATCACAAGTATCATAGTCTAGTGACAAAAAGTTTAAAAAAGAGGTAAAACTCTGCACTTTATTTACTGTGACTATACCTATTTGAGAAATGATAATTGTTTGAGCGCTGATGAAAGCAATCTCAATATCATTTATTTCACTAGGTGGTAGGCCCCGGCCAAAATTCCACGAAAGGCATGAGCTAGTGCTGGAGGCTCTTCCAGCACCAGGTATTGAGGTTTTCTGTGGCCAGGACAAAGAAACTTTGATTGATGAAACACCCCCAGGAGAGACAGTCTTTTTCACCCAAAGGTAAAACCTACAGAAATAAAGATTGGACAGTATCAGTCTTTCTGCTTCCCAAAATGAGAATCCACCGTAATATTTTATGTGTCTGGATTACTTGAAACAATTATTTGAAATAAATTCAATTTAGGTAAAAGGATCCAAGGATCCTTGGCAAACTACATTCCCATGCCTCAACATAAAATGATCCTGCCGATGGACGACGATCAAGACAGTTGGGACGATACGGACATACGGGACAAACAGAGCAGACAAACTACCAAAGTTGAGCTGGAGATGTAATGCCATGCATATGCAAAGGAACATATTGGAAGGGGCCTGTTGGAACATCTAACCCAATCTATGCTAAAGAAAATAGTTAAATAATTGTAAAAGACCATTATCATGTTTATGTTTTTAATGTTACAATTTCTGATGAGAAGATAGGTGTGGAGTACTTGTTAGCCCAGTCTGGAAGAGGAGATCTTCTTGTCCCAGAGCAGAGCTCCAATCTAGGTTCCAGAATTCCGGATGTTAAAAGTGTTCAGGCTGAAGAGAAAGAAGAGGAGAGTGTTTGAAGATAGAAGTGTTTGCAGTGCAAATGATGTCAAGATGGACATCTCGCAAACTGCACATCAGCAGGAATCACAATCCATGCCTCAGCTGGAGATGCAATGCCATACATTTGCAAATGTACATGTTGGAAAGAGAGACCCATTGGAACATATACGAAAGGATGCACTGGACAATGGTGAGAGCAGTAGAGCTAGGCTGTATGATGTCCACATGATGACTACCATCAACAGTATGTCAAGAAGATGTCTTTGATCTGGCCTCAATCCGGAGTTCCAGACACAAGGAATGCCAACAGGTAATTGCTATAGCAGGAATACATAATCTCATTTATCAACTTACCTACATTGGGTCCACGGGCTGCTAATTGTTGGCCCAGAATGTGTACAGAGTCTGTAGGGTGTTACATAGGTTAGATCTGCATTCACATAGGTACTTGTAAACATCACTCAAAGCTTTCTCAAGCCCCCATGAGCTGGGTCTTTGGACCCCCCCCCCAACAAAAAAAGAAAGAAAAGAAATAAAGGCCATGGTGATAGGTCTTCACACATCGCAGACGTTTATAGTCAATTCCAACTAAAAGTGCACACAGCAGGAATTTAAGGGTTAAATTTTAAAATGCCTTAAATTAATGATTTATTCCTTTTGCATGATCAAAGTTCACATACCAAGATGCAGGAGTTACTGTCAACGCCCCCGTCCTTCATTTAACTCCCAAGCATGGTTTATCGGCATGAAGAGAAAATGGCTCAACAGAGCAGTCCGAAGACGGTGAAAGGAATAAGTTTTCAGGGTCTTGCATCAAAACCGGAACAAGCCGAGGAGCCCAACTCAAATACTATGTTGGAAGAACGTCTCGCAAAATTAGAACAGCATCTATCGGCAGTTGCATTTTTGATTTTTTTTTTGAACAGCAGCTGTAGGCAGTTGCATTTTTGGATTCCTTGTAAAATTTCCTTAAGAAAATATATACTGTTGTTCTCCTGAGGGTATAATTCTTGACATACAAATTGATGTTGTGAAAACTTGACTTAGCACGTAACACGAAAGTCAGTGAGTTCATGACACATGGCCACTTATACTTGAATTTATACTTGTTTCCTATGAATTTAGGTTATCATAATACATCTAACCATTTGGATAGTTGGCTTTTGGATATTAAGTTAACTAGTCAAGTTTAAGTGTACTAATTGTGTTATTACACTGCAGTTAACTTTTTCTTGAGAATAAGAGTGCAGTTTAAAATGCAATTCGCTGGTTCTACTTTATCAGAATTTTGAATTTATTTTCCCGAATTTGAAAATTACTGTGCAGGTAAACCAACAGTACTTGTCACGGTTTGGCCTTGGAAGACGCAGGTGAGGCTTGATATCTTTCACTATATGAGGCGATTTGTGGCTGGTCTCACCACCGAGCACCTCCCCTCTTCCAAACCTTCCTCTCAAAGATGTCCAGCTGCATCTTCGAGTGGGATAGGAAGAATGTCCAGAAGTTGAGGGAGGCCAAAAAGAGAGAGAGCTACGAAAGAGTGGCTGAATACCTACAGATGCCCAACTCACTGCAAGCATTACATCAGCAGAACTGGCAAAGCACTGCAAACGTCAAACAAGGGGTGTGGAGGAAACCCACAAACTCATCCGGCTGTGTTAGATACCACGTGGGACTTGACAGACAGTACCGGCCTCCCTGTGATAAACCAAAACAGCATGGAGAAAGCGTAGCAAGCCCAACAAAAGCATCTGCCAATCATTCAGGATGTGCCTAGGGTAGGCCTGTACACCCAAGTCGGCCATGTGGTAAAGGGTGGACAACGACTCCAGGTCTTATGATGCACCAGACGGTCATCCTCATTAGAAAGCTGTCATCCCCATCAGTGCAGTTTTGTTCTTGGTAAATTGATGGACATGATTTGTTTCTTATTGTTGTGGTTTGATCCTATTGGCATGATCTTAGATATTTATTGAAAGAGAATCATTCCAGGAAGATTGCTGTCATGCCAAATTTGTCTGTGGCATCTTCAAGTTCAACATGTCCACATCATCCTGGCACTCAGTCTTTGTGATTATGTTTTAGAAAATGCAAAATACAACATTATCATTTTTTTCTATCTCTCTCACTATAGCATGTTCTTGTGTGCCTTTCAGCACAGTGGAAATTCAAATTATCAAGGTTTATCTAACCTATAGTTTCCAAAAGACAAAAAATAGACCCTTAGTTTACTGTAGCTTAAACTGAAAGGTATACAGTGCACTCCCGTTACAACGAACACGGTTATAACAAAATTCCTGTTACAACGAAGTAGAAATTTTTGTCCCAAAATTAGTATCTATACATCTTTATATACTTTCATTGTTTGGTTTTAACGAAATTTTGATACAATGAAATAAAACTGCCGGGCCACAAAATCAAAATTCAGAGTTTCATTTTGTTATAGGGTATAAAGTTAAATTTTTTTAGCTACGTACCAATTCTCTCTATTCATTTCTCGATTTATACATATATCTTGTCATAAACACTCTCAAATGGTCTTTGGTGAAAGTGTATGTTTTTTTTTAGGCTGCAGATGCAGTGCCATACATATGCAAATGTACATGTTTGAAGGAGGGGCCCGTTGGACATAAACAGAGGAAAGAACGCACTGGACAATGGTGAGAGCAGCAGAACAAGGCTCTATGACGTCCACATGATGACAACCATAAACAATATGTCCAGATGAATCCTTGGATCCGACCTCATTCCAGATTTTCAGACACCAGTAAATCCAACAGGTAATTTTTATAGCAGGAAGACATGCACTCATCCTATTCTCACATGTACACTGGGTCCACCAGCTTGCTCAATTGTTGGCCCAGAATGTGTACAGACTCTGCAGTGTGCATCCCATCACTTCTCACAGTGATGGTACAATGAAAAAAAGAAAAACATTTCGTAACCAATCTGACGAGTACCGACAAAGGAACTGTTGGACTTTCCTTACACGACGTATAACAGACACATCGGATGAATTATTAAAGACATCAGACGAAACACTGCATGAAATAACCAGGGTTTGCCATCAAATAATGATGACAAGCAAAGAGAGATTGAGTTAATGATGTTGAGAATCAAGCATACAATGTCTGATAGGGCAACTGTCAACAAAGCACTTATGAGGAAGCAGGGTGAATGCCGTGAAAATACAAAAGGCTCCCAGCATCATATACAACTGTCTGATATGTCAATATCAATATGTCTGATCAAACAAAACAGGAAATCGAGATCAATGATGTGTACTGTAGAAACACCAGATTCTCCCTTTCCAAGAGTATTGTGCCACCTCCTTGTATCAATGGAAACTAATTGAGTCAAATGACCAAAAACTTTGTAGGGAGAAACATCTCCTGTGGGACAGAAAAAAGGATTCTGCCACCTTTCTCGCCATCATGTCCTTTTGTAATAGTTTTGGTCCTGATGCTGAAGAAGCTGTTTGTTATCCTTTTGAGTTTAAGGTCCATCTGGATGACAAATTCCAAAAATCCTACTTGCAAGAGTTTCGTGGAAATCATAGAATTGTAGAATACAATGTCAGGCAATGTATAGTGACGGAGGACTCAATTAGTGATTGTAACTAACCAGGCTATCCAGACACAGCCTCATTTATGACAAACTTCAAATTCAATTCCATCACAATGTAAAGCTTATTTCAATAACCAGAAAACTTGGAACATAGAACATATCCCAGTAAATTCTGAACAATTACTAGAAAAACTAGTTAAGGATGTAATGATAACAGGCATTCCGTAGTCCAATGTTTTACTGGGAGATGTGTCCTAATACCAACCAAACAACAGTGTTAAGACATATCAAAACTACAAGACAGAGATTGGACATCTTCCTAAAACTGCAGGGCAAGCTAAGCAAAGAATGGGCATATTGGAAAATAGAAAAATAGGTACAAGAAAAATTAGCCGGGTTGATGAATTTATTGCTATTGTAGCCCATGATTTAAGGAGAATTCAAAATAGTCACAACAAACAATCGGGTCAAGTTTCTAGCAGGAAAAAAATGCATAAAAATCAACATGGCAACCAGGTGATGAAAATGTTGACGTTCGTCCTCTGCAAGGGGGAGCCTGACGGCCTCCTGGATTACGAAAGGGCGTCGATGGTCTGGGTGGATTCTTGGAAGAAGTCAAAGGCAGAGGGCACACTGGCAAGTTATTGCCAGTATAGGTAGATTCTTGGAAGAAGTCAAAGGCAGAGGGCACACTGGCAAGTTATTGCCAGTACAGGTGGATTCATGGAATAAGTAAAAGGCAGAGGGCACACTGGCAAGTTATTGCCACAGTGTCAGCTGTTTTTTTTAACTTTCTTTCCCTGTTTCTAGATCGCCACGCCTTTTCGTCAAAGCAGGTGATCGATGCACTACGACAGGGTACATTGGCATGGAGGAAGCTGGCTGGCTCCTTGCAGAATGAAAACAAACTTTGCCAAACACAGACGGAGGAGAGAGGGTTATGTAAGTTGCCTCTCCAAGACTACTGTTGATTAAACGTCATCTAATATCTAACACACTTAATAACTTGATACCATTCCTTTGTCTACTTTTTATGCTTCCAGTGTATCCATGGCTCACTACCTCCATTCAAGAATCATCTGAGGAAACCCATGTGCACACCACCAAGTCTTGCTAAGCCAACAGGAGGAGGATGGAGGCTGCTCAGGAGGACCAACAAAGGTCATCGCATAGTGAGCCAACTTAGAAAAAGTAAACTGAAAGAAAGGAGGTGAACTCATGTTCTGTAAGAGGCAACCGATAAAAGAAAACAGCACGTACAAGTGAAAGGAGATTTAGACATTATGTATTGCTTCGTTGTCATTTACTTAAATTATACGTGGAATTTCTAATATTTTATTGCTACCCTTGTTTGAAATTGACAATATAGAGTTAGACAACATGTGGTGGTTCCAGGACGGATACCCTGCAAGAAGGTCAATAGCTGCCCGGGCCAGGCTGCAAGAACTATTTCCTGAGAGAGTAGTGGCACTGAGGCATCTGGTGAAGTTTCCTCCTCGTTCAACCGACCTCACGCCTTTTGAATTTTTTCTTTGGGGCTATGTGAAGTCAGTGGTCTACCAGCATCCCTTCATGCAAACTTTGCCCATCTTACACCGGCTGTCCTGAATGCTGTGCCCAGGGATATGATCATTCGCTCCATCAGGAATGTGTATCGATGACTGTTTCATATGATGAGGTAGAAAGAACAATCGTCATGGGTGTAATTGAAGACATTAATCACAACTGTCAGGGTGTACAAATGCCTCCTTTTGTACAGAAAGGAATAAGGCCCATGTTTGCAACAACTCAGCTTTTTTTGTTGGCTACAGTGTCCACCAGATATTTGGAACTTGACGTCACACACAATTCATCAACAACTATGTCAAAATGAGTGTCATTGACCATGCTGACTATGTCCAGCTGGAGGACTGCATATGAGTAAGGACTTGCTTGCTACCCAAGCCGGTGGTAAGGTGACTGCAAGGGCTTACCTGCAGTAAGAGTTAACTTACAAGAGTAATAAGAACTACTCACAACACTAGGGGCTTTACCAGTATGAAAGATTACCATCTGGTGTATACACCAGCAGTGTTTCAAAGTGTTAATCATAAATAGGATGAAAAGTGGGTATTGTTACCTCCATATCTTGATCAGTAGCAACAAAGAAGATCACATCAAAACACTGAATGGATTGTGAAAGTGGCTCAGTGAGTATGGCATTAGGCCGATAAACGAGTTGTTCTTACTTATCTATCTGTAACGCACACACATCCGCTCCAGGAGTACTTAAGGCGCTGTGACAAATACACAGTAGTAAATTTTATACAAGGTGAAACGTATAATACTTATTTTGTATAAGGTGAACAAGATTTTATCCTCTCTTTGACCACTTTTACTGAAGATGATTCTCATATCTTCAAGGGTATTCCATACTTTAGGAGAAACCATTACGTCTGCTCTATCCTCCCAACTGGATTTTGTTTTGGTACAATTGAAATTTTGAGACTGAATGAACTTTCTACTACTACATGAATGGTAATTGGATTAAAATAATGCCAAAGATAGTCTCTGACAAATTGATGACAACTTAAGTATTCTGCAGCTAGTGAAATGTGCACTGTGCCATTAGCTACATGGAATCGAGGTTTCTAATGAAAGCAGTGATATCTAGTTGATAGTACTGTATTGTGTGCGCCATGCTGGAGAATTCCTGACAACAAACCAAGGGATGTCCTCAGGTTGACCTGAAGGAGCCATGCTGCAGTAGGTGCCGTGCTGGAGTAGGTGCCGTGCTGGAGGATCTCTGACAACACACAGCGGGATGCCTTCAGGTTCACCTCCATGCTTCTGACCCATGAGAGTCCTTGATCAGGGTGAAACTGTCTATCACTTTTCCTCCCTGCACATAAAAAATATATTGATATATCAGAAATAACACCTGAGTAGTAAATCTTTCTAGCCTTAATGCATATGGAAATAACTTTGTCTCGTAAATAATAAGTCGATCATTAATCTTGATGATGCATATTATAAATTCCTGCCAAAAGTGAATGTTTCTAAGGTGGTACTAATGTCTAAATGGTATATTACAATACAAATGTACAGTTTTTAAAGTTTCTAGTTCACCTGGCATTCATATGCACTGTGTGAAATTTGACTTGTTACTTGCCAAAGAGTTTTGGTTTGTTATAAGCAAACTAACACATAAGTATATTGTATGCTTCCATAATTTTTATAATGATGACATGAAATTACAGTGCAACTAGAAAAC
>JZLH01S0183843.1:2557-18728 GCA_001188425.1 Eucidaris tribuloides | reverse complement strand
TTTTCTGAGATACGCCCTTTTGCCAAAAAGGGCCGCCGAGATCTCCGCCGAGTATTTGCCTACGAGACACTGATTTTGCTATATGGGTCACGCTCTCAGCAGTCCATCCCTCATCGAAGCCCTAGATAGTTTTCCCGCGCAAATATTTGCCAGTGCCACGTTAATTTCCATCGATACTCTCTTAAAGTGCCGTCGCCACCATTCTTTCGTCCCTTTTTGTGTAAGGTGGACAAATCGTCCTGTAAGACATTAATGGCATCGTATAACAATATTTGATATTTCCATTAAAAAAAATGTGAGCTACATGATTCCCCATGCTAGTGTCTCTGATATAAGGTCTAAAAAATGAAGCCCTGAAAAAAATGCAGTTCAAAACGATCATTAAGTGGCTTTAAAAAAGTGAAAATCAGTGAAATACCGTTCCAGTTTTCCCCCACAGACTGCTGTGTTGCAAAATTTCCATCGGCCGAGAATAATGTACCAATTTTTATCTGTACATATTTTACAAGTGACAACACAACTGTCTGAACTTTTATGTTCTAGGGTGTTAATTTGTCCTTTCAAACACTGTCAGATATGTCAGATAGCCAAGTTTGACATTTTTTTTTAATCGGGTCTTCCACAATGTTATTCATGTATAGTGTCTTTAAACCCTTTTGATCCAGTTAAATTAAATCCTTTTTCAAAATATTTATCTCCTGTGTTTGATTTTCTATGTCCTTTCCCCGCCCTCACACTCCCTTCGGCTCCTTCACATTTTGCTTTCCCTCCATCATAAATTGTGAATATTACTTGATCGCTAGGACGTTCTTAAAATTTCAGCATACGATTTACGCGCTCATAATAATACCGTAACGTTCATGTAATCACATTAAACATATCCATTTACTGTTAATAATTTCTTCATATACATGTGATGATGTCAACTGTAAACTGCCCTCTTTTCTTTCCCCTCTGAATTAGCTTTCTCGAGAGCCAATCAGTGACACTAATTATGTGGATACTACCGATTGAAAAATTATCTGTTCAGTGAAGGATCTGTTTACTTGGCGTTGTAAATACATATCTAAAGACCGAAGTTTTCTGTTTTATAAACGTCAAAAACCGTTTTTCTCTGCGTTGTAATGTCGCAATAATTTTCCGACTTGAATTTTTGTTTGGAAAAAAAATCACAAGTAACGATAAGTTTACTAGGCCCATGGGGGTTTTGATTCGGGGTTGGGGACATAATAGGTGACGCATGATTTCTTTGGCTTCATTAGGCATCTTCTTGGTAAATTAGCTTAGTTTTATTCAATAAATATTTATTAATGTTACTTTGGGGTAATTTTTAGGCACGATCTTTTTCATTTTTGTAATAATGCCGTTTTCCGCGTTATACCTCAAATTTCGTGATTTCCGCGGATAATCCGCAACGCGGAAAACTTCGGTCTTTATACATATCACAGAAGAGAATAAAATCACTCTTAATTTAGAGTGACAGAGTAAGTTTCGATGAAATTTTACTCAATCAAAAGTAAACCTCACTAGAATTGACTCTGTCCCTCTTATTTTATTCTTTTACAAGAAACTTTCATTCTTTTGTCTGAGAGAATTGTGAAACACAAATTTATAATCATGCTTATAATGAAGGTCAAATTCATTTCAACATCTTGGATATTTTCATTCTGGTTTAAAGTCTTTTGTCTTCTGCATGCCTAAAAGTAACATTGTGTAAACACACTGCATGATATATAGGCCTACATGTAGAAGAAAATACCATCTAAAAACCTTTATCAAAGTATAGGAGCTAGAAACTCAGTTTTAGTGGAATTGTGGTGATCGTTAGACTTTAATTTGAATTCTTGTCTTGTACATTAGATACAAAATTTACTAGTCTAGTAGTCTACTTTTCGACCCTTACAGTGCATGGGTGTTCATTTGAGAAACTTATTCAAAGTTACAATTGTGTACCAAACATGATTAATTTTATGCATAAGTCTCATGCATATTATTATTCATATAGACCAATACATGATTAACGAAATACATGAAATATTCCTGAAGTGACTTTCAGTGAGCTCCACAGGACTGGAGCTGTTGCGGTCTAACTGATGTTACATTTTGGCGCATTTTTCAAATTCTGGGTAATTACTTGTTATTCAAATTTCACACACATGTCCTTCATAGATAGCCGAAAGGCATTAGTGAAGTTTTGCTGTGAGGCAGGAGGGGTGCAAATGAGATTTCTTGCCTTTAATGATTGAGTTTGGGATTTGCAAGTCCATATACTTCCCTTCATTATCAATACCAAACGGTAGTTTAGTACTTACAAATGGTGTGTTGAAAGTTTGAGATCCATACGTCATGAATTTGTTGTTTTATGAAAAACTAATAACGACATGTTACCAGAATGTTGTTATTTCCGTGAGTTTAAATTTTGCTCAAATTGCGAATCGCGGTTATGTGTACCGTCGCAAGACCAGCGGAGTACACTGATTGGTTAAACGGCTAAACTCCGCGCGACCTCCGGCTAACGGCTGATCGGACAATTTTGGAACGGCCCGTGCACGTTAACGTCACTGTAAATTTTGAAGTTTGAATGTCCAGATTTTCACCAAAACTACGTATTCTACCCAAAGGTTATATGACAGATGTTTATTTATACTAATCTTCACATTGTGAACGATTTGAGCTGAATTGATTAATTTTGCCGTTTTCTGACGTGCAAATCCCGTACTCTGTCTTTAAAGATCGTTTTCCTGAATTGTACATTTAATGAGTTCTTGCAAATATGCTGACATTTCATAAAATAAAGATTTACATAGATTTTTCATCTCTAACGATGCTTTACCGGTGAAAAGTAAATTTTCGTTAAGATTAGGCCTGTTAAAACAAACAAACGTGAATATGTCGTGCGGAGCTTGTACAAGTCGAATTTCACAGGGCCGTTGAAATCATCTGAATGATTCGTGAATGATCTAGTGAAAAATGAACATCTGCTGACCAAAGCTGACCAGGTCCGAAAATCTGCTGGCGTCTGTGGAATCGAGACTATACCGTTTGACGCACAATTTCAACACATTGTCAATTTCAAAATGCTTCATCGTTTACATGAAACAAGAACAACTACCATAAAATTATGACAGTCGTGGAGTAGTAATTCCAAATTTTGATAACTGTATTATCGTGTGTCTCTGTATCTCGATGAGATCTAGATGTGCAAATTAGGGAAATGTGTTTCAATGCACTAAATGACCCCACCCCGTTCTGACCCCTGCTCTTATCGGATCATAATGTTTCAGTAGATAATAACAAACCGTGACCTGTCTATGGTATCGAGCTTTAACTGTTTGTCCAACATCAAAGCAGTGCTATCTCCATAATGACGAATCCATCACTTCGCTCGCTAACTTTGTGTGCTCAATTCCATTTCCTTCATCCGCTCCGGAGAGAAAATGTCAAACTTTATTATACAGCTTCACGAATCACGCGATATCCCGCAAATAGAAGCCGGGTAAATAACGGATGATGTTATGATCGATATCAGTAGATTGACTGTTGTAGAAAGAAAGTGTAGAAAGGTTGGTTGTGTGTTTTACATGACCCCGTTCACATTGACAAAATCCACAGCAGGTCTTCCACAGGTAGTTTAGTAGTTATTGTGCGAGAGCGATATTATGTCGTCATAGTAGTGGACACTTTACACATCTGTCTGCCGTCACTGCGAGGAAGAATTTCTTCCCTGACATCAAATACTTGAAACAGCGGCATTCCAATTTCGGTCTCCAAACGGTCCCCTGAGGTGTGTGTGTTTGTGATGGTAGGGGGTGGGAGTGCGGGGGGGCAAAAGGATCCATGCCCCGTCATTTAATAATTATTGTGCACCATTGACTGGGCAAAGTTAGCAAACAAAGAAACAAAACATAAAACTAAAAGAAATAAAAAGAAGGTGGACATTAATTTTGGTCAACAGCTCAACTGGATTTACGACTTGTAGACCGTAAAAATGTGTTTAGTGAGTACACTCTTTCTAAAGCTATTATACTTGTAAACATGTTCACACACTGTAAAAACTGGGGTGTTAAATTTAACACCAAGTGTTGATTTTGCAACACACTAATTGGTGTTAAAGCGAATGCTCTTGGTGTTTGAAATAATTCGTTTGGTGTTAAAATAACACCCATAGTGTTTAAATTTTACACCACGTCTGGTATCTATATTTTACAACACCATGGGTGTTAAATTTAATACCCCAAAATCAACAAACACCTGTATCCAATTTTTGGACTCAAAATGTCAATAATTTGTACATAAATACATCTACAGTATTCTAAACACTGATGGTGTAATTGCAAAACACTGTTTAATTTGATACATGAGATGACACCTGAAACCCGCCAAATTATACATTACTATAATAATAGTAAAATAATAATAAAAGTAAAACTTTCCTGCTTCCCCCCCCCCCCCAATACTGAAAAATCTTAGCTACGCTACCAAACAACATGATACTCTTCTTGGAGCGCTCTTATTTCGTGCAAATGAAGACATGACCGGTCCGAAACTGGTCTTTAAAGAGCAATGTCCTTTCTTGAAAATTTCAGCATTTTAACTTCATATAGCCCAAATCGTGGTGGTTATAGCTCCTCGGGAAAGTAAGATGCACAAGTGCTCAACTGAGATGAACCCCCCCCCCCTCTTTTGACAGAAATAGGGATATTACACGTATTACACATGTACGGGACACATAAAATGTTGCGAAAATGCTCAAAATGTGAAAATACAGAATTACACTTTAACGGAAATGTGACACCGTGATCTAAACAGCTACATGTATACAAGCCAACATATTTTTTTTAAATGCAGCGACTGTGAAGATGAAAAAAAAACCCATACCACCAAATAGGTCTTGTTTTGTGAATGTCAATGGTGTCTGAGCTATGATCTACGCTTGTCTCTTTCAGTGTGTCGGCGTTACTACCAATAAAAGACGATATAAAATTGACGTTTCTTTCTGGGCGCGGAAGTATGTGTTGATCTGATTTTGTATCAAACAGGAGGCAAAAGTGTGCCATAGCACAATAAATCTGAATGTATATTATTACTGTAGGCCTATACTACAAAATAGAATATTGATTGTATGTCTATATAATATAGATTGATAAGATGAAATGTAAGTTGTAGAAACACGTACACATAGACATACATTCTTCAGTTTCTTCCCTTGGAATTACATTTTGGGGTTCCTTGCGAAAAGATATTCGTGAAAAGAATGCATGATCTGCTTTTTTGCAGGAGCCTCGTAAAATATCTTCTCACAAGGTAGTTGTTTTTGTCAACTCCACATAAGTGCTTTTGGAGTCACTTCATATTTTGTAATTGTAGACATATGTGTATACACATACATACATGTATTCACGGAAGGCTTGATTCATACCAATGTACTTAAAAAGGAAGTGATCTCGACTTGCACTTATTGTGTTCTTTCGGTTTCTTGTTGATAACGTGTATTCTCAAATTATAGTCTTCAACATATTTAAACTCTTGCTTATTGAGCTTTATAAATTTTAGTTTTATATTTTGTTTTTAAAACTGTTTGTTAAACTGCACAAATTGTTCAAAATGACGTTGTTAATAAAACTTCAAATTCAACATTATATGAAATGCATACAATAATACAAACATGCGTGCACGCACGTAATGGTATTAACGTCGTCTGATAGATATATGAAGTTCATGTACAGATCTATACAACACTCAAAAGCTTGTGTATGCATACACATATTGTAAAGGAAGGCATATAGGCCTATTATATCTGAAATTATGTAATAGGACGTATAACATTAAGTGAAATGGGCAATTACATGGTATTTCCACTTACAAAAATAGAATTAAGTTTCTTTAAAGGTATAATTGAAATTGAATAAGTACTGTATCGTTCACATTGTTAACAAAGATATTATTACATCTGTAATTGCATAATTATGTTCGGACCATAGTGAAACAATGACGTTATGCATATTTTGTTGAACATAATTTTCACTTATCAGAACTCAAAACAGTGTGATTTGATTTTAACGTGCATTTCCCATAGGGCTCGAGACGAGATATCTCGTATTTAGTTTTCAACGGGTAATAGTATATCACATTAGCTGACATGAATTAAGTGTCTTTGTAAATATAATGATTAGAACTGAATAAGTACCTCCTGGAAAACATTTAGACATTGAATGATTGAAAATACTCCAGTGACTAAAGTTCGTTCGCTCGCTCTGTCGCGTGTATGATGGATGTATTTTAACTTCGTTTCCCCTGTTTGATATGCTTGCTCGCATGACTCCAGGCAAAATAACTCAGAAATGCCATTGTACATATATAATCTCCTCAGGATTCCGAGAATAGAATTATGTCCCATGTGACTTTATTCAAATTAAATGTTTGTTGCATGTCAACAGCTTAAAGGGTCTTTTATGCTTGACAAAGGTTGTGTTGTTAAAGCCACAGGCTAACATAGTTTAAAAATATGTGAGCTACATAATCCTCTATACTCCAAGCAGGGAGGCCCTCCCACCTCCTTGCTCCAAGTATCTTTGATAAGTTGTGAAGATGAAGCCCCGAAAAAACATGTATTTCAAAATGATTATTTAGAGCTTTAAAAAGTGAAAATCGTAAGTTGACCGGATTCACCTACCGATTTCTTCCCATAGACTTACTGTGTGTAGATCTAGGCTATTTTGTACTCGAGCCGATTGTTAATTGTTTATTCATTTATATCTTGCCAGTCGCAGCATAAATTTCCAAACTTTTGTATTTAAAGGTGTTAATTGGTCCATTCAAACACTACTATGTAGCTCAGATAGCAAAGTTTGACTTTTTTTTTTAAGTTTGAAGCTCCACAATGTTAATCTTTAATCGGTTGTCCAGCAGGAGGGCCCTAGCATATGTTCCAGGCAGAGGGTAATGTTCTCTAATTTGATAAATATTGCCTTATTTGATATTTGCACTTAACAGACTGCTAAAAGAATCGAAAAATATCTCATTACTTTGATTTCATGTAACAAGAGCCGATGGTTTCAAGTTAGTAACAATGTAGTGTTAAGGCCCTTCTGCCGGGAACATTTACTACCTTCTGTCGTACAACCGTCACTTCTTTATTCCGGAAATGTATACATGTATTGCGTGTAATGATATTGCAAAATTGCATAGAACTACATAACATTACAATATGACAGACGTAAGTACACTTACAGCGAAACGAATAATGAGAACCACCCCCCCCCCAAAAAAAAAAAAAACGTAAATACAGAAAAGATAGAGGAAAAAAAAATAAACCATGCATTTCTTGTAATCTTTGAGTCTGCTTAACTGCTTAAGAACCCCCGTTCAATAAAGGCCTTTGAACTCTGCTGTGCGCCCTTTTCTCTTACGCAAACAGTGAAATATAAATAGATATAAATAGACTTAAATAACACCCAGCAGGTATGTAAGTTTAGACGTGTTTAATTTTCAATATTTCACTTAAGACCATTTTTTACAGCATTTCCATTTTCCAGTACGTTTTCAGAAAATTGATAGTGGCATATTTTTGGAGATCCGCTACGGATGGCAATAACAATCTTAATTGTTCTTGACTCGCACATTATAACACACCAGAAATCACTCAGAAATAACCTAGAATAATTCCTAATATACATGTAAAGCGTCATAGAAAGTAATTCCTGCCTGTCGCAAATTTTTGGGGCGGAAGAGTAGATTGTAATGAAAAGAAGGGTCACTGAAGTCCAAAACGAGTCGCAAGGCAGCCATTGTTCTGGACAACCTAAATTTTATATTGTTCCTACATACACTTTCCACAAACGTCCCTTGCGAATTATGATATTAACAAATTGTTTGATTTTTCAAGGCCGTATCGGAATCCCCAATTTTAAACCTTGTATTTTCAAGTAATTATCTTTAGTTGGATCCAAACAGAGCTGAAAGAGTAAGCTCTTTATTCAATGACTACCCCTTTAAGAAGTAACGTTACAAAACCATCTTCTGGCTATGATTAATTCCACGGTTTTCATGGGAAATCAACTTCAATATTTCTGTCTCGCACAGTCGTCAAATCAACCTTGTCGATTCGTGAATTTAAATCTTTAAAGTAGTCAGAATAATCTTTGATTCGTGTAATTTCTTCGGATTTTGGAATGATATAGTTTCAGGCGGTGTGAGGTCGGGTTAAAAGTAATTTCTTGTTTAAAACGATTTAATGTATTCGTAGTCTGAAGCGCAGCGGTGTACAACTTGCCCATTTCTTTATAGATCAGCTGCATTTTTTTAAGTACACCTAAATAAACCTATGCATTAAACATAATCTGCCACGTATTGTAGCAGTTACAAATACAGAGTGTTTAGCCAAAAATAGAGACCCAACGTCCACCAGGAATATATAATCTTATGAAAATAATCATGTTTATTGCAATACGTCATCGGAAAGATAATTCAGTACTCTTTCATTTCATGCCATATGTGTAATAATTAAGCCTTGAGTTAACGAATTCCACACATTTGAAATGAGCAATGTCAAAACTGCTTTTGTTCATTTAAAATGTTTGTAATTTAATAACTCAACGCTTGATTATTACAAATATGGTTTCAAATGAAAGAGTAATACATTATCTTTGCGATGAAGTATTGCAATAAACATAATTATGTTTATTAGATTATATATTGCCGGTGGAAGTTGGGTTCCGCTTTTTATAAACACTCTGTATAATGTAACTGCATGTGATGCGATTCATAACTCCTATATAACCAGATAACTTAAATGGTGAGCGTTGTTTTGCACATGCTTCCTGGAATGTACTTCCTCATCCTATGAGAAATTCTATTGATTCGTTTAAGTTTAAGGCGTGTCTTAAGAAAACATATATTTAATACTTTTGGTGTGTACACATGTGTAAATACATTACAAAAACATGGCAGATGATGACTTCAATACCTCTTTTTAATGACTTGTTATTTCATATGAAAGTATTCAAATCTCCCTTTTGCTTTTTCGTGAAGACCTATTAAATCTGCTTAATAGCATGCATCTTATTTGATAGCTTTTAAATATATCTCAACCTATTTCTTACGGCATTTCAGCCGTATAATGCACATCGCCCCGCACACCGTATCGCGATAATAGTAAAGGCTGTTGGCTTTTTGTCGTTTTTATTCCAACATTATATCGCCAATCTGATCACGACATCCACCACACAGTTGTGATGCATTATGGGAGGGAGAAAGACCCTATACCGGTCAGGAGGGCGCTGAGCTCTTTGCCATGTTGTATGTAATCTGTAAAATGTTTGGAGTGCAATTATGTTAACTTATTTAAAGTGAATAAGAAAATTTGTATTATTTTGCATATATGGAATAAGAATAAAGCTTGCTGAAAAAAATCTCTCCCTGTATGGAAAAATGAATGATAAGGTTTCAAACACATCGGCTAAGCAACACGATATCTCCATGCTACCAGTGTCTTTGATAAGGTCTAAAAAATGAAGCCCTGAAAAATTGCAATTCAAAACGATCACAATGAGCTTTTGAAAGCGAAAATCATTGAGTGTCCATTCTAGTTTTCTCCTTGAGACTACTGTGTTGCAGTATTTTTGTCAGCTGACGATAAATCATGTGCCGATTTTCATCTGTACATTTTTACGAGTGACAGCATAACTGTCTGAACTTTTGTGTCCTAGGGTGTTTTTTTGTACATTCAAACACTGTCAGATATGTCAGATAGCAAAGTTCGACAATTTTTAAATGGGCTTCCACCATGTTCTATAGTGTCTTTAATCCTGTAGGAATATAGTTCTCCATTAAGAATAAATCACCATCACAGAATTGCAAACCTAAATGGTTGTTTGCTCAGGGGAACATTGAAATGTTTTTTTTTATTCACTTAGGTCTCAGTTATTTTGTCTTACGTCTGGAGAATAAATTGAATGATGCCATATCTCCGCTTAGTTCCGGTACTGGTTATTTCGTTGAGCGACCACTTATTTCCCGTGTACCATTGCGGCATGTTAATTTGCATTACGTGTACGATGCAAAATAAATCGAGCTGTATTCATATCGGCGCACTGTGATTTATTATTATTATTAGAAGTAGTAGTAGTAGTAGTAGTAGTAGTAGTAGTAGTAGTAGTAGTAGTAGTAGTATTAGTATTAGTAGTATTAGTATTAGTATCAGTATTAGTATTAGTATTAGTAGTATTAGTATTAGTATTAGTATTATTATTAGTATTATTATCATTATTATCATTAGTAGTATTATATTAGTAGTAGTAGTAGTAGTAGTAGTAGTAGTAGTAGTATAAGTATTAGTATTAGTATTAGTATTATTATTAGTATTATTATCATTAGAAGTATTAATATTATGATTATTATTATTATTATTATTATTATTGTTATGAATATTATTATCATTATTATTATTATAATTATTATTATTATTATTATTATTATTATCATTATTATTATTTTCATCATTATTGTTATTATTGTCATTATTATTATTATTATTATTATTATGATTATTATTATGATTATTATTATTATTATTATTATTATTATTATCCTTATTATTATTATCGTTAATGTGCGTATTAAGCACGAACTGCATGAATGAGTTTCCATCACCAAGAGCATAACGATTTAAACACCGGAAAAGTGTTGATTTTCAACACCCTCGGTGTTAAAGCCAATGCTCTTGGTTTTTGAAATAATTCGTTTGGTGTTAAAATAACACCTGTGGGGTAAAATTTTATACCACGTCTGGTATCTAAACACTACACAAAAAGTAAGTTCCCCCTTGTTCAAAATACCATAACTTTCTAATGAAATAAGTTTTAGCAAAATAACTTGGCAGGAACATTTCCACACTCCTTGACTAAAGTCTGTGTGAAAATAAAATTAATCCGTTAAGCCATGCATGAGTGAGCATGAATTAAAGGCAAAAATGTCACTTTTCAAAAGTCACAGGAGCCATCTCTTATGCCAAAATAATAGTAAATATGGTATTTTTTGCTTTATTTATAAAGTGTGCTCACTGAACCCTGACACGGTTACAACCTCTTATGTCCATACAACATGTAAAGATACACTTTGCTGAAAAATATCGAATGTCAATTTTTTTCAATAAACTTAATGGATTTTACAATTTCAAAATTGAGAATGGATGGAAATTGTTAAATTGAGCTCACTGAAGCGTAAATATGCGAAAAGTACCAAAAGAACTGTAAGTGGGTCAAACGATAGCTGATTAACATAAATAGCGCTTAATCATTCAACAGAAACAGAATTTGTCAAAATCCTGCATCACAAATCCCTCAAAATGATCCTTGTGACTTTTGAAAAGTGAATTTTTGCCTTTATTACGTGCTCACTCCTGCATGACGAGACAGATCAATCACATTTTCATACAGAAGTTAGTCAATGAGTGCAGAAACACTCCTGCCAAATTATTCTGCTCAAAGCCATTTCGTTAAAAAGTTATGGAATTTTCAAAAAGGGGGAACTTATTTTTTGTGTAGTGTTTATATTGTGCAACACCATGGGTGTTAAATTTAACACCCCAGTTTATGCAGTGTAGGCATGCAAACATGATGCCCTGCCTAAAAGAGCATTTCGTGTACCATTATAATCCAATAGTAGTCATAAAGGCGTAGCATGATTTATCATTTGTCTGATTTATACGATGAGTTAAACACCCCCTGCATGGATGAGTTAATTTCCATCACCAAGAGCAGAACTCAGTTTTTGTCCTTTGTAGTTTGTGGTAATGATGAGCCAACGTGCACTATCGTAACGTTGTATAAAGGGCAAGGGATCTCATTGGCACCCTTCCCGCAGCACAGGAAATCATCACCCATGCCCTTGGACTATCTGTGAAAGACATGTC
This sequence comes from Eucidaris tribuloides, assembly GCA_001188425.1. NCBI lineage: Eukaryota > Metazoa > Echinodermata > Echinoidea > Cidaroida > Cidaridae > Eucidaris > Eucidaris tribuloides. Next base: position 6,817 of record JZLH01S0183843.1, on the reverse strand, counting down.
TGCGAATCTGAAGATCAGATATTACCTAGGATTTGAAAAATGTGCAAAACAACAATTCCCGTTTAGTGTATGCTCTTGTTCTATGCTGAGAATTGTTGTCTCGATCAGACTATAATTCGAATTGAAATATAAGTGTCAGCTCAATTCCACTATAACCGAGTTTCTAGCTCCTGTAATTTGCCAAAGGTTTATAGATGGTATTACTTTTATATACTACTAGTGTATTTACATAAAATTACTTTTTAGGCATGCAAATGAGATGCATATTTTGTACCATTCCTGTACAATGCGAAATAATCCAATAGTATTCATAACGGCGTACTGTGATTTATTATTATTCTGATCAATACGATTATTAATGCGCGTATTAAATACGAATTGCATGAATGAATTACATGTACATGCAGTTAAATGTAATTTCCATCACCAAGAGCAGAATTCATTTTTTGTCCTTTGTAGTTTGTGATAATGACGAACCAACCTGGGGGTGTTTCATGAAAGGACTTGTCGGATAAAATATCCGACAAGTCTGGTTTTTCCGACAAGTTCAGTAAAATCCTTGGTTTTGATTGGCTGAGAAGTCCTGTGCACTGACTGTTACTATGGTAACTGTCAGAGTCTGACAGCTTATCAGAGCTGACAACTTTCATGAAACGGTCCCCTGCACTATCGTAACGTTGTATTAAGGGCAGGGAATCTCATTGGCACCCCTCCCGCATGTAGCACAGGAAAAGAGCACCCATATCCTTGGGCGACCTTTGAAAGACATGACAATCTGAAGATAAGTAATTTACCGAGAATTTGAAAAATGTGCAAAACCCCACTCTGCCGTTTAGTGTATGTTCTGTGCTGGGAATTTTTTTCTCTGTGAGGAAATAATTCAAATTAAGATCTAGGTATAGAGACCGAAGTTTTCCGCGTTACGGATTATCCGCGGCAATTACGAAATTTGAGGTATAACGCGGAAAACAGCATTATAAACAAAAATGAAAAAGATCGTGCCTATAAATTCCCCCAAAGTAAAATTAATAAATATTTATTGAATAAAACTAAGCTAATTTACCAAGAAGATGCCTAATGAAGCCAAAGAAATCATGCGTTACCTATAAATTTTTCCCCAAACCCGAATCAAAACCCCCATGGGCCTAGTAAACTTAACGTTACTTGTGATTTTATTTTCCAACAAAAATTCAAGTCGGGAATTATTGCGACATTACAACGCAGAGAAAAACGGAATTTGACATTTGTAATACGGAGAAAAACGGTTTTTGACGTTTATAAAACAAAAAAAACTTCGGTCTTTAATCTAGGGGTCAATCAATATAATTCCACTACAACTGAGTTTCTAGCTCCCATACATGTATTTTGCTAAAGTTCTTAGATGGAATTTTCTTCTTTATGCTATACAGGGGTAGTGTATTTACACAATATTGTTTTAGAGATATTCAAATGAGTTACACTGCCTTTAACCATGATTGCATTACCTGTACAATGCAAAACAATCCAGCAGTATAGCGGCTTACTGTGATTTATTATTGCAGTATTCCGATGAATATATTACGCGCGTATTAAACACGCCCTGCATGAACAAGTTAGTTTCCATCGTTAAGAACAGAATTCATTTTTTGTCCTTTGTATTTTATGGTAATGACGAAGCAACGTGCACTATCGTATTATTGTATGAAATACATGTCAAAACTAGGAAGTCGTATAAGATCGAAACCCAGCAAATAATTATGATATGTAATACCTCCATATTTGTCGTTTACATGTTATTTACAGATGTAGATAACCTGGGTGCAGTTCAAAGCAATTTAATTGCCGCTTAGCTTTTGGTTTGTCAATAAGAATTTTTCTTAAACATCAACGTGCTGATAGTCAACGAAGTCAATGAAAAATGCTAGCTCGTTCTATTACTCTGGGTTTTGTTTTTCATTGTCGAATTATAAACAACCCACAAGTCGTACGTATAGCTAAATTGGCAGAACAACAAAACTGATTACCGTGTAGTGTATGTTCTGTTAGCAATTTTTGTCTATGGGAGACAGTTATTCAAATCAAAACCTAACGGACACTAAAATTCCGCTAAAATTAAGTGTTTAGCTCCTATACTTTGTTAATGGTTCCTAGGTGGTATTTTCTTCCATAGAGTGCGTCCGAGAAAAAAAAAACAGAACCCTAAAACAAAGGCTTATTTTACGGACGCAATGGGGCGTATGATTGACAAAACATGCTCAAAATATACTTTGACTTTTGCTCTTTAAAATGAAACATTAAGAAAACGTATTTACTTTTTCGTTCCTGGGTACCGTGATTTTGAAAATTTAATGTCAACGACCATTTGCTACACCTTTTGGTAGAGTCCCATATCTTTCTTTTCGTGATGTGCACAGTGTCAAAGCCAACAAGTGTAGCAAATGGTTTTTGACATCAAATTTTCAAAGTCATGGTACTCAGAGATGCATGATTACATAGGTTTGCTTAATGTATCATTTGAAGAGCATAAGTCAATTTATTTTGAACATGTTTTGTCAATCATATGCCCCATTGATTCCACATAATAAGCCTTTATTTTGGGGTTCTGTCTTTTCTGGGACGCACTGTATATCAGTGTATCTGCACGAGGCTAATTTTTGGGTGTGCAAAAGAGATACCTTGCCTTTGAAGCATTCCATCTGCGTCGCGGTATGGGTATAGACACCCGTTCCGTTTTGTGAACGAGACATCTCTTTGTACTCCATACCAGGATGCAACTCGTAGGGGATTTTAGTCATCCGTACGTTGTAGGGGATACCTCCAGGGAAAATGACCTTCCGTAGGGGGAAGTAGGGGGTTTTGATGTATCTGAACATTTTCTGGCAATTTTCAAAAGAAAATATTAAATCCCCAAAGAAATCCTGTATATATTCGTGTGTAAACATTATTTGGGTAAATCCATTGTCGTAGTTGGTCACTTGTCCGCCACAGAAACCGGACTTACGCAAAGCGTTACGCGCGCACGTCGCATATTGAGCTGATCACAACATCAAATTTCTCAATTAAGATAAATGTTTTGCATTTACTAATGTTATTATGCAGGGGGAACTAAGTTTCATAGGGGAAAGGTGGATTTTTGTTGGGAAAAACTTAGTTTCGTAGGGGAGAAGTGGGCGGTTAGAGCCTATGAGAGAAGTAGTGTGCGTAGGGGAAATGCGCATGCGGCGTAGGGGGAAAACTGAGTCGCATCCCTGCCTCCATAGCTTGGGGGGGGGGGGGCTTCCAACGGCATAACAAAAGATGAGTCTATGCATTTCTTTAGTTTAGGAACAGATGTAAACGTGGGTTAATGCATCATCTTTTGTTGTCCTCGAGAAATCCCTCGCCCCCACATGCAGCTATGGCGCATGTCACATTCTCGAAACACGACAAGTCTATAGAGATTTGTACGTGCGATGCGCAAGTGTAGTTCTTTCGCTTTCTCTCCCCACTTTAGAGGTTTGTATGTGCAACGTGCAAGTGTAGTTCTTATACTCTTCTCTTCCCACTTGAGAGGTTTGTACTTTTCTGCTTACATTGCGTAGCTGGAAAGTCCATTCACATTTGGGAAAGATATAACGTATAAATTACCCAATAAAGAGCGCAATACCGAAATGCCAGACAAGCGGAGGAAACCGCAGCAATCCTAAAAGCACTCCGTCGCTGAGTATAGGCGTATACAGGCCCGGAGGTTTGGGGGTAAAATATCACTGCCCCCCTCCCTCTATCCGTCTTTCACTCCCTCTGTAAGTGATACCACAAACTGTTCTTTTTGCAGTCATACCTTTGAACATAAAATACACCCTACGGTTATTTCCTCCATCGTTGCGTTTTGGGGGTGTTTTTCGGTGAAAATAAAAAAAACAAAGATCATGTCATTACGGCGACCTTATATGCTTGGCATGTCCTTTTTGAATTGTGACAGCGCAATATTTAATGCAAAAGCGCGCCCTAATTAATACTCGTGAGTCATGGATATTTGAGATATTGCACATGTAATGTACATAGAAGCACAATGCACCGATGCACGTCGTGAACTTATGTAAACCGCATTTTCATTTACCGTTCAAGTATTGATATCATATACATCCAAATAATTACTTCATGACTGCTTTTATCATCAACAATCATCAACATCATGATCATAAATATTAAACATTTGTTTATTAAACTACACATTAAGTGCATGCACACCCCATCACCCGCTTTCTATACTTCTGCATGCGTGGGTGACATGTAAGCCCA
>JZLH01S0183840.1:16962-27023 GCA_001188425.1 Eucidaris tribuloides | reverse complement strand
TCACATAAATTTATTTACAAAATATTTGAATATCGTAAGTTTGTTAATTTTTTTAAGGGGAGATTTATATGCTAACTTGTGCGTTTACTATAAGTTTATTATGAGGTCTGTTTTTTTTCTTTCTTCGATCTTTTGTTTGGTCCACTCGTTGAATTTTCATTGTCCAATTGTCAGTACACACAAAAAATGGTGTAACTGCATCGTAAAGGTGTAACATTTACTGATCACTATAATACACCTAAATCGAGTTTAAATTTACTCAACAATTGAGTTTTCTCTTTCACTCACCTCCGTTACTCATTACAAGGTTGCTAACTTCTACGTGATCACTATACATGCACTTAATGAGTACAATTTACTCATCGATTGATGTTTTTCTCCTTGTTCTCACCTTGCTTTTTCATTACATGTTGTAATTTATGACACTATTAATGACACACTAAAATGAGTAAAATTTACTTCATTCAATTTTGTTTTTTTTTATCTTGTAACTCATTGTTGTACAAGATAAAAAAACCTAAATTGGCATGAGTAAATTTTTACTCATTCTTAGTGATTTCATTTATAGTGTCAGTGAAAATTTAAATTTCAATGAGCTAACAAGGAGAGTAACAAGAGAAACTCATCGATCGAGAAGATTTTACTCATTTAAAGCTTGGGTCATTATAGTGTCAGTAAATTTACACCTGTTAATGATTAACAAATGGTACCAGAGAAAAACTCATTGGTTGAGTAAATTTTTACTCAATTACGTCCGCCTTGTGTTCATTATAAGTGTCAGTAATATTCTCTACACCTGTTTTTGAGTACAGTTACACCTATTACTTTCCTTGTGCTGTAACATGTCTGTTTTGATTATTATTTGCTTGTGCTGTGTTGGTGCATCCCGGTACTTGCATGGGTTGCTAATTAATTACCCGTTAACCGTGTGCGAGATTTGACATTAACATCTCACAGGTAAATTTGATACATTTCTGGACTCGTTCAACCCATGCGGTAACGTTTTTATTCAATATTTCTTGTCTCTATGAAAAGATTTAAAAATGTGGAGCATGTAACGAACCCCACCTTCAATGATGAAACAACTTGTAAAAGCCACCATCACAAAACATGATCGCCTTTTTCGTCGGATAACTGTACTGCTGTACGAAGGGCGGGGGGCGGTTTACGATTGACGGCACTTCTTTTTAGTCGGCACACGCTCAAACGAATATACACTTTTGCATACAAGCTCTTATCTCCCTCAAAAATGACCAGATTCGCCCGTGTCTGAGTTCCAACTGGACTTCTCATTTCGAATCATGATTCATAATATCTAACTCAATATCAAAAGTTCGTGTTTATTTCTGGAACACTTCGTTAACACTTGAGCACATTAAATCATAAACACGTTTAAGTGTTTAGGTGTTGAAATTCATAAACGCGTCAACAAACATTAGGCCTATTAAGAACACCTAAACACTTAAGTGTTAGGATCTTCACAAAAATGTTTGTTGACATTTTTATGATATTCAAAACCTAAATACTTCAACATGTTTATGATTTCATATTGAAACGTTGTTAAAGTGTTCACGAAATGTTCCAGAAAAGAGTTTATAAAAGTATTAAGTATTTATTTCATGCAAGTTGTGAAAAGAAGAATGAAGCACAGACAACCCGAACTGACAAACCCTCCATACTCACAAGTTTCAGTCTTCACTTGCAGATGATCAAGATGATGAGTGAATCGAATTTGAACGAAAGTTGTGTAATATATCTATCCCCCTCGTATGGTTAGATTAAGATTGTGGTTTGATTGGTTATTTTACCCCAAAAAGGGGTATATATCAATTTCAAGTGTAATCATTGACTAGATAAACATTGAAAACCACTGTTTATACTATACCATCCGTAGACGATTGTTTACACGCATAGGATGTAAAAAGGTGAATTATAAGGGTATTCTGGCGCCTACTTATAAAAAAAAAATCGAGATGAACATACTCACAAAAGTAAAACTGCCCTACTTTGGCAAAATGAAGCAAGTGGAACATCATTTAAATTTGAATTTTGACTTTTTGAAAATTGCGAGAATAGATAATCATTCTATTAAAAGATACTTAAGTTAAAATGTCAAGGTATTGTATTGATGCCAGTGTAGATGAAAAAAAAATCAATTTCCTACAAGAAAACGGCAGCTTGACTAAAAAGGCGTACAAGTGAAAAGCACCCTGTTTGGCATTAAAAAAAAAACATTATGACAAGATGCTCTTTCATCAACGACAAGGGAACAGTCATATCTTTCAAATGCCGTTCTGATTGCTTGTTTTGATCCTACTTTTAACTACTTGACCGACCCACAACTGCAAAATCAATGCATGCATTATTTTGTTTCCTGCCGTTCAGCTTATTGCAACTATTTCTTCGTTCGACATGTTGAGATATTTCCTAAATAGAAACAGTGCGGATTGACCTGTAGAAAGTGGAATAAAAGAAGTAAAAATACTTGTCGAAATTATCTTTAGTTACTTTAAAGTGATAGGCTAACATTGTGGAGCTTCAATTAAAAAAATTGTCAAACTTTGATATCTGAGCTACATAGTAGTGTTCAAATAGACAAATAAACACCCTTGAATACAAAAGTTTGGAAAGTTACACTGCCAATGGCAAGTTATACATGAATAAACAATACAACTCGGGGCGAGTTTTATTAACCTAGGTGTATACATAGTAAGTCTATGGGAGGAACTGGGCAAGTGAATCTGGTCAACTTACGATTTTTACTTTTTTAAAGCACTAAATAATCATTTTGAAATACAATTAAATAATCATTTTGAAATACAATTTTTTCAGGGGTTCATTTTTAGACCTCATCAAAGACACTGGTAGCATGGGGAATCATGCGGCTCAGATTTTTTTAACTGTGGTAAATGTTAGCCAATACCTTTAATACATAGAATGCCTATAATATTATGGCACACATCCCGTACAGGATAGGAAACCTCGGTCCAGGGATGTGATATTCCCCACTGTCATTACAAGGTGTACACCATAGGGGTTGTTTCACTGACGGGCGTAGTCTGGCTTCCAGACGCAAGAACTTATCCTATTTCCTAGAGAAATTAGGCCTACTATCATCAGTTAACTGTCTTGAACTAAGACTAGTTTTCTGAGGTGCATTTCTTACATGCGACTGGCGTCGCATGTTGTGCTACTCGGAGGGAAAAAAAGTCGCATGGTCTGGAATCGAGACTATGACGGGCGATGTTATGTGCGTCCAGTGAAAATGGTATCAACATTGCCAAATTCAATGAAAAAGTGTATAAATGAAGTTTTAACAAAAGGGCCTACTTGAAAATGATATCTTTTCAGACTTGAATATTGGTTTAGGGTATTCTGACGGAAGGTTACATGTTTAGTGTCCATTTTGAAAGTCTATACACGAGCATGGTATACACCTATAGTGACAGTGCCCCCCCCCCCCCGGGGGACGGGGGGATATTTCGGAAATAAGTACTGCATTCCACTCTTTCCGATTTCCGAACACCCCGGGTGACAGAATACTCCGTAAACAACGACTATTTTGCTTTACTTTAAGATATGTGTTACGTAATATGAAAAAATAAAAAATAAAACACAAATACCAAATGGCAAAATAAAGATCAGAAAAATAACTTTCATAAATATGTTTCAATGCTTCTCTCTAACTAGAGCGATTCCACCATAGTATACGTCGTCTGTTTTTTGCTTTCACCAATTCTATTCCGAGAAATAACACTATAGCTGGATCATTATGGACGGTGTTTACTGCGAGAATTCCACATAATACTTAATGAAACTAACGTTTACATGAAATCGATCAAAATATGCCTATATACTGTTATGTTCAATAATTATTGTTCCACTTTGTATCCCAATACCAACAAGAATTGAACTGCAATTAATGACATTGAACTATTGACTCCAATGGCTAGCTCAAACATCTAGTCCATTCCATTCAAGTTCAGATTTGTTCTACTGTAAGGAATTCGAGATACATAGTCAAAAACAGAAAATGAGTTGCGAGAGTACATGTTTGTATATAGGCACCCCTACAGTATGTCCCAGAAAGTGTCCACGGTACTACACAAACAAAAAATAATTTCGTAACATAAAATGTGAACATTCTACAGTCGAATATACCAGGTCCGCACTCGCCATTAGGGGTATATAGGACAGTTGTCACATCCAGATGTTGAAAGACACCCCTACCTGGGGTAATGGTGTCATTTTCACCCATACCTATAGGACCCTATATCGGATCTTATATCAGGGGACTTTGCAGAAACTTCACCCCATACATCAACTTTTTGCGGTATTCAGTAATGCATGAGCATGAAATCTACGAAAAGTGCATTTCGGTATTTCTCGGTTGAATTCCACCCGAGAAGCCGGGCCGATATGACCCCCTTAGGCCCTACCCGAGACTAAGACAAAAGTGCACAGTATGCGCATGCCGCCCATCCAACCCAGAATGTGTGTGTGTGGTGGGGGGGGGGGACAAATATGTAGGCCTATACCTAGTTCCTCGTCAATTCCATACTTGCCAACTCTACCGATTTGGGCGGTAGACTACCGCTTTTTAGATATTTTAACCTATTAACCTACTGATTTTGTACTCCGATTTTGTAGCACACCTGCTGTTTTTCCACTCTAATCGATTTTGTAGCAAACCTGCATACAATTCTCTTGCCAGAAATTGCAATTTCATATCTCGTGCATAACGTAGCTTCACCTGAATTAGTTCGAGGACGAGTTCCTCGAACGTACACACCTCTTCCTTTTATACACAAAACATGGGATTCGTATAGAGTTCATCGGTGAATGTGTGGTTTGTATACGTTTTATAACCTGTCCGAAATCGCCAGATTCTCGTCGTTTGTCACGCTTTGGTGGTTTGGTTATATCAGTAGTTTTAATAGTAAGCGACATGCAAATAGCAGCCACGTTGGAAGGTATAGCTTGAAGGTATCAACGTTCAAATGTATGACGAAATCAGAAACTTCGATACACATAAATACTACATAGTATACTACATAGTATCAGCTCACAATCAAGTATAAATATAATTTTATGTCTCACCCGGTGTCTCACTTACTTTTTATACCCAAACACTTGATGTATTGGTGTCATAGGCCATGCACGCGAGTCACAAACACACACAGCTCCGTGGTTATTCAGAATTTATGGTAAGCTAAATAGCAAAATCGACGCAAGATCGCAATTTCAAACTAATCTGATTAGACGGGAATGCGTGACTCCGGCCGCCGAACTCGAACAGAGTATCCTTTTCTGGATCCATTACTGATACTCATGCATGTAGAATTAATCATCGATAGAGTATGTGACTCTCTATTTTTGTCCAAACTGTTAGACATGATTCCAAATTTACAATACAAAATCCTAACGCCCGACACATAGACAGACAGACAGACAGACACACATACACACACACACACAACACACACACACACACACACACACACACACACACACACACACACACACACACACACACACACACACACACACACACACACACACACACACACACACACACACACACACACACACACACACACACACACACACACACACACACACACACACGGGCACACACATACACACACGGACACACACACACACAAACACACTCATTTGGCGAAGGTGGAAAAATCAGTGTTTTTACACGTGAAAATTTAGTTGTGCGAACTTAATGTATATGTAAGCAAACTAGCATCAATGAATCAAGGTCCCACTTTCAGCGATTTTGAAGTTAGATCTGCCTTTATAGAGATTCAAAATGCCGCTATTGTCACTTTATTTTAATTGAAATTAACACTTTTTATTTATAGAATGAAACCCAGACATATAAGAAGGGGGACTATGTTAAAAAAGGGTGTTTTTATAAAGGTCATATTAATTGTTGGCAACATGTATAAACGTATTCTACCGGGTCTGACGATTCAGAAAAAGGATGTTGCCATTTTTTCTGTTGACCTTTGGTGACCTTAAAACAAGGTCAAAGGTCAAAGTGGTCATACATCGTCCAAAGTATATCGACCTTGGTATCAAAATGTAGCATATTTCACAAGACACAACTGATGTTTATTTTGTTAGTTGACATTTCGTTTCCCTTTATATGCAAATAACCTAATTACAGACAATAATTTGCATAAATTTGCCTTTATTTAGACTATAGCGCAAGCTAGAGACCACGGGACCTTCTTTGTAATGTTTTTGATGGATTCTAGTCAGTTTGAGGGTGCTGATTCCGAATCTGATGGGTGCCAGACCCGAAACCTTGACCGTTTTCAGAAATACGCAAAAAAATAAAAATGGCCGCTAAAACCATTAAAAAGGTCGCAAGTACCGTACACATTTCAGTCATCTTTTGCAACATAACACGTTTCAAACACGCTCATTTTTTTCCCTCCGGCACTCATCTGATTATGAGGCAGCACCTTCAATTGATTAGATTCCATCAAATCAAATTTTACATGTCCAAAGCATAATTTAAATATGCACGATAATGCAATCTCGGGGGCCATCATATCGGGTTTTAGGCAACAATTATTAATTTTTCCTTTTTAGGTAAACCCTCAAGGTTTTTATTTCGATACCCACAGGATTTGGAATCTGCACCCCAAAATTGACTATAATATACATAAAAAAAAAGATGACTGAAATATGTATGGTAATGGGACCTCAGTGGACGTTTAATGGTTTTGACGGCCATTCCGGTTTTTTTTTGGCGTTTTTACAAAAACACTCAAGGTTTTGCGTATGGCAACCATTGGATTTGGAATCAGCACCCTCAAATTGACTACAATCCATCACAAGAAAGCGTATATGTTGAAAAAGATTCCTGTAATGTGTACAATAATGTGACCTTAGCGTCCCTTTTAATGGTTGTGGTGGCCATTTTGATTTTTTGCGTTTTTCCAAAAAACGCTCAAGGTTTCGGGTTTGGCACCCATCAGATTTGGAATCAGCATCCTCGAATTGACTAGGCTCCATCAAAAAACATTATAAAAAGATGGTTACATGGCCTCTAGCTTGGACTAGTCTAGATAAAGACAAGTTTATGCATATATTTGCCTGTAATTAGATTATTTGCATATAACAAGAAAAGGGAAAGGTCAAATAATAAAATAAACGACAAACTGCTTGTTCCTTGTGAAATTTGCTACATTTGGATACCAAGGTCGATATACTTTGGACGATGTATGACCACTTTGATCTTTTGTTTAGGTCACCAAAGGTCAACGGAAAAAATGGCAACATCGTTTTTCTGAATAGCCACACCCAGTAGAATACATGTTGCCAACAACTAAAATGAACTTTACAAAATTTTACGTGGGCCCCCTATTATATCTGCATTTTCAGAATACAGTCAAAATGGAACATAGCATGTAAATGTCATGATTAAAATGAGGTGATCTGCAACTCAAAGATGTATTTCGACAATGGGAAGAAATACAGCAGAAGACTTGCAACAGCGGTCCATACTGTTCTTATTAAGGTTAGCCTCAACATCGAGGAAAATGAAAAATTGTCCGTTTTCAGAATGTGCAAAGCAATACGAGACTGAAAGAGTAAAAGTTAGAGCACTTTGACTAAATACCGTTCAAGAATTAGTAACTCTGCCAATTTTTGCGGTTTGTACAAAGATTTTCACTTTTCATTTTTGCGAGACATCTGTTACGAAGTTGACCTAATTCTTTCAGAAATAGATACACGTATTCACTTTAATTCTGATATAGTTTAGCAGGCATCAGTAAATTGGATTTCAAATGATTATAAATGGAGGAGAAAATAGTGCATAAACCAATGGGAAGGTGATGAGTTGTCCATTTTCAGCACAGAAACCGAAGAAGTTGAAGAGCCCAATAAAAAATAATAAATTGAAAGTTTGAAACTTCACAACTCTTGAAAGGATTAACCAAATTTGCTTGAACAGTACTTTTTTCTATAGTTTTTCCTTTCTTTCCCTTATTGTTCTGCATTTTCTAAAAGCAGATAAATCTTCATTTTCCTTGAAGATGAGGTGTTTTTTGGCCATCCTTGCAAACAGAATGTTACTCTTCTGTGGAGAAAAAAACCGGAAGTATTTCACAACGTAGGATTTTCCGGACATTGTCTATTTGAGAACACTAGGAGAAAATTGAATTTTCACCAATTGCCAAAACTTTAAACATTGCCTTTAAAAACAGGGACAGTTCGCGATTTCCTACCTAGTGCAAACGATTGCAAATTTGATAAGCAATCGTATGGGGGAATCATCATTTTTTTATTTCTTGAGCACAAAAATCGTGGGGGTTAGGATGGAGTGTGTCCTCAATTGGCGGTCACATATCACGTGTGTATGTCCTCATTTGTAATCAATTACTTAATTTGGCAGGTGTGTGTGTGTGTGTGTGTGTGTGTGTGTGTGCGCGCGCGCGCGCATGTGCATTTTGTGTAAATGTATTTCTACGAGCGCAAACAAAGGCACAAAAAAACCGTTAATACACTATATGGATACTTTCAGAATATTGTACTTAGTTTATTTCCAGAATATGATGATAATCTACTAAAAATCAAGTTCCAAGTACAAAATACAAGTTCTTTACATATACATATATATATAAGGTGTTTCCATAACGGAGAAAAAAAAACAGAAATGAATCGCGGAAATATATCTTCTATGTATCAAGCTGAATGTGGAGAAGGGGGTCATGTTATTACGCCGTTATCACTTCCACATGCAATTCTGCAAATTATCGTTATTGCCATTTTTTTATTCAATTATGCTCCTTACTTTTTTGTATTTTGTTTATGTATTTTCCGATTTCTGTATTACTAGCTTTTACATATAGGCCTATGATTTTTATATTCATGTTTGCACAAAGGCCTACGCAATACAGTGTAGTATGCTTTCAATAGCAATTAATTAATCAATCAACTCCCCATTTAACAATACACGACTATGGATACTTATCAATATTATACCAATTCAGGTTCAGAAACATGGTAACATTAAGTCCACCTCAATGCCTGAGGCCATTTGAAAGAGTAATACTGGTAATGGCTTATGTTAGCAGCGAGTTTCCAACAAAAGCATTGTATAAATCCAAATAACCACTTTTAATTTTTCAGGATATTGGATCGGGCCCCCAGCTAGGCTGGTGGACAAAGATTGGTCTAAACTACAGTTGCTCATGTCGTCGGTTACGAAATCATGAACGTAAATTGAATTTCAAGATATCTAAGATATTTATATCAATGACACTTTCATCTTTTCTTAAAATCTAAATGGACATTTTCGTCAGTGAGGGCAGTCTTTACCATCTTCTCGGAAAACTGAGGAAAATATCGACCATATGCGTCTAAAAGCTCTTCGAGCGAATGAAAGTAACTTTTGTCAACATGGCCTTTGCCATTTTCTACCAACAACGTAGTCTCGTTGATGCACAAGAAGCGACCGTTGGGCCACGTCATACATCTCGGACTCCTCAGGAAAGGCGGGCTAGGAAGTTGCGTTGAATAAACCTTTGTCATGACGTTATGGAAGTGCGTAATATCTCTTGGCCGACTGTAGTCTATGTAGATGAACGAATACCAGCCATCTTTGATTCGGTCTGCCCGTACTCCAGCGGTGGGAATGGTATCAACATGATGTTGACGGATGATGATGTCGCCTTTGCGAACGAACTTGTAGCGCAAGTAGGAGTCGTGGTATTCGGGAGACTCATGCTCGAAGTCGAACGGAATAGCACGGAAGGTGGGATTCCCGACACCGACATCGACCATGTGAATGCTGCCCGTACTGGTCAGGTTGCGAACAATGACGATTACGTGGCTGTCTGCGAGACTGATCTCGCAGGTGGCAAGGTAGGCGTCGTACCCTAAGCCGCGCAAGACGGCATAGCAACATACATTTTGATCGTAACACAGCCCACCGAGTCTCGAAAACACGTCTTGCTTGATCTCAGGAAAAGTTGGCTTATGTCTACTTTCGGTGGAGACAGAAATCGCTTTGATGGACTGGAAGGGAATAC
>JZLH01S0183781.1:4778-16835 GCA_001188425.1 Eucidaris tribuloides | reverse complement strand
ATTAAGGAACGATAATTTTGAAACTTTATCGAAAATTGCATTTTTGGCTGATTGTCTGCTTTAATTAACAGAAAACTGGTTATAGCTACGACAAAAAGAAGAAGTTAAATGAAAAAAATATATTTAAAAACTACATTTTTAATAACTGCATTTTATGTGCACGCTTATGGATTACTGTAAATGTAAACTTGATATGATACCAAAAGACTATTTTTTCATAAAAGTCTGAAGATTTATGGGAAAAGGAATGCAATTTATGTTGCAATCTACATGAAAGTGATTGGAGATATAGGTTTCATTTCTTTTTTACTTGGTTATACATGTAATGATATTTGTTAAGAATTTGAATTCATTAAATTTGATATTGATGTTGATTTGTATTTCTTTGTTACTTACTTGAACTATTTTTTCAGAAAGCCTAAATATAACAACCCTATTTTGTGCGTTAACTTAATGGGGTGGGGCTCTATACACTTGTCAAATGGATGGGCTATGTTATATGTCACCTATTATGATAGTGTATTTCATATATAGCATATATTAACAGTTTGATTACTGTAATTGCATTTAATCCTGTTTCATCTGTTAACGTAATAATTGGGGGGGGGGGGTGAGGGTATATATACAAAATGGGTGGCCTTATCTGTTATGTGGCCTTTGCGTCCTATCCTGTCTTGCCATTTTCATCCTAGGTTGTACTGTATGTATGCAACCTACAACTTGTAGTTAAGAAGGAATACTGCCCTCATACTGCGACAACTATGTCATGTAGATCAGCTTTCTTTGGGAGCATATTTTGTCAGCTCAGTACACCAACTTACAGTCCTGTTACTACATGTACCTTGATGAAGCTTACAAATTTTATAAGTTATATTGTACCCTGTGTCCATAAAAGAAACTCAATGCCTAAGTGGTTGCATTTTCTCTCTTAGAATTAATCTTAGGAGTTCACTATCTATCAAGTATGGATGTGATGTTTTCCCCCATTTCACTAAGCAGTCATTATTCACATAGATTTGTTATGGACATGAACACCATTCTTTGTTTCTATTGGCATAAAACATCAACTACTGTTGACAGCATACTTGTTTGGTGCAATGTCAACAATTTGCATGTACATAATGTGCCCTGTCATAATGCAACCAACTCGTGGGATAAATTTTCCTGCAAAAGCATGGAACTGTCTGTGTGGTCAAAATTGTCAATTTTGATTTCTAAACAATTTTAATAGTTTCGAACTACATCACACATTGCTGAGAAACGTATAATCTAAACCAGCACAGAAATGTCTGTTTACACAACTGTTTCTGGTGTACCAGCGCAAGCTGCTGTAATTTTGATCCTTATCATTATCTGCCAGAATACCTCAGGTTCTACTATAAATCATATCTCTAAAATCTTTAGATTTATTCATTCTTTCATTTTACTTCATGATTCAAATGATAAGGAAAGGAGCATCTAGTATGCATTATTTTTTTTTTTTATTTTATGTTTTTATTGATAAATCAACAACATACAAATCCTTTACATCAAATTTCACTATGTAGGTTACATGCATATTTTTAGCTTTATCTGAATATTTTCATCAAAACCCCATGTTGATTTTATTGTGACAGCAGGTTTATCCATCAGCTTACAAGAATGTGTTCTGTCATACCTCCATTTGATCTTCCTTCTCTTGGAAATGCTGCTTGAGTTCCTCTTCTTTCTCTTTCAACTTGATATCCAGTGAATTGGAACGGATTTCTTCTGATTCCTGGGGTGGGGTGGCAGAGAGGAGGGGGTCAAGCACACAAATCAGAATGACAAACTAGAATGAAACTCTGAAGCCTGATGTAAGAATGTGAATATTTGCTATCTCGATACTATTTGAGGCATCACCAGTGGTGTTCTGAAGACTAAACTAAAATGCATCCATGAATAATATGTAGAATGAGCTCTTACAATTATTTTATGTAATTCTTAGTCAGTAATGGAACAGACAAACTATCTTACACTTGCCATAAACTTTTACGATAGCAACACTATCTCACAGGAATTGGGAACAAATATGCAATGCAGACATTCATTTGTTTCAATAATACATGTACATGGATACAAATGTCTACATAAATTGAAAGGACACACACAAAAATCATAACTGTTGATTCTACTATTTTTGTTGAATGGAAGACTTTGAATAATTGTTTGTGGTAGGTAGCCATATTACTTGAATACACTGTTTCCAAGATTTCCTGATTTTCCAAGGCTTAACACAAGGTGCAGTCACATTACCTTCACCAAGTTTCTATCCTCAAAGAGTGAGATTTGGTCACTACTCCACAAATACACACAGGACCATGGGGCATATCAGAGCAAAGCTTCTGATCAAACCTAGCATGTTGCAGGAAGTTTATTGATGTTGAAGAAATTTCCTAATCAATTCTGGAACATTTTGCAGGAAGTTTGCTTTGACATTATCAAACTTCGAGAAGTTATTTTAGCAAAGACTGCTGAAGTGTAAAGTGCCAACAAGGACAATATGATCTGGCAATAGTATCGTACGGTTAACCAAATCATCTTACAGATTTCAATGCAATTATGGATTTGTGATCGTCATCAGGGCTGGTGATTTTATTTCAGTTTTAATCAAAATTGTATTTCTTTTTTACATATTTACCTCAGATTTTTTAAAAGTTATATTTACATATCTTTTTCTTTAATAAATATACAACCTAACTAACCCCAAAAGTGGGATAAAGGGGCTGATTTGATAGAATTTGAATCAATCTACCATTTTATAACACTTTATCCTTTACCTCAGTGATTTTTTTTCTTCCAAAAAACAATTAATTTACATTGTAAATAGAACCAATGATGTAAACAAGTTGATGTAAATGCAACAACTTTGGTTTTATAAGCATGCATTTAAGTATGTAACATTAAGATGGTCTTCATGAAAATACCAAATCATGGGCTACGCAGCTGTGTAATCTATAGTCTGAATGAAACAATGACACAATTTGGCATTCTTTACATTCTTACCATTCCACTTACCTGGTATGTTCGGATCATCTCCTGACAGTTCTTTCTGATCTGTTCCGTCTCTTCCTTGGCCTCTACCAGTCTCTGTTCTGTCTTGGTAAGCTTGACTTTAGT
Organism: Eucidaris tribuloides; assembly: GCA_001188425.1. Lineage (NCBI taxonomy): Eukaryota > Metazoa > Echinodermata > Echinoidea > Cidaroida > Cidaridae > Eucidaris > Eucidaris tribuloides. Next base: position 13,697 of record JZLH01S0183781.1, on the reverse strand, counting down.
TTCCTGTATAAAACAAACAAACATGACATACACCACTCTTATCCCCTCTCACCCTAAAAAATATTATGTTGCCAATTTCATTTGTGTCCATAAATATGAACTTTCCTTTGCATAACACCCCACCAAGAAAACTAAGGTATCCATATAATTACCTAAGGAATAATAAATAAAAATAAATGAAATGAAATGTAATGACATAAAATGAAATAAAATAATATAAAACATATTGTATTTTGCATGAAATATAAAATTAATACAGTGCACTCCCGTTATAACAAACACTGTTATAACGAAACTCCTGTTACAACGAAGTAGAAATTCAGGTCCCAAAATTATCATCTATATATAGTTATGTACACTAACCCTTCGGTTATAACGAATTTCGATACAATGAAAGAAAACTGCTGGTCCCGAGGACTTCATAATAACAGGAGTCGCCTGTATTGTTGAACACAGAATAAACTTGGTAATGCCCTTTGTAAACATTTTGGAACAAAGTCATACTTCTTTCCACCTCGTCTAGGAACAAGTATTTTCAGTTAGATTAACAGTGTTATGTAAACAGATATGAAAAGATAGTCTTGCCCTAAATAACCACAAACTACCTTGTATTTCAATGAGAAAAGGAAATTGAACATGAACATACATGTTTAACTACAGTCAAACCTATTTTACTGGCCACCTCTCTATAGCAGCCAACCTGTTTATAGTGACCACTAAAATGATTCCTTTGTAGAAAATCTATGTGTTTAAAAAAGTGTCTAAAGTAGTCCCCTGTGTATAAAAGCCCATGTGTTTCTCACATGTGGCCAGTGCCCTTTATAGACAGTTATAGACAGGTTTCACTTTTTATAATCACCAAATGCAATATTTTAAGTGTTGTTCTTTGTAAAATGAACTACAATCAGGTACAAACTAAACTTAGTAAGCTGATTTGTCCGTCACACGGACATGACCGCCATCCTGATAAGAGTAACTTACTTTGTGGCTCTCGAGCTCATTCTTGAGTTTATTCTGAGCCCACTTCACTTTGATGCCAGCTGAAGACACATCATCCTTCATCTCTTCTATCTCTTTCTTCAAGGAAGTTATCTCCCCATCCTGGGAAAAATGGAGAAATATGGTGCACAGGGTTGTTACTATGGTGGGTGGTACATGTATGTGTTGATATACTTTCTACCCTTGGTGCTTATAAATCCACCAACCTATACACATGGTGGCAGTATGGAGAATGATAACTGGGGGGGGGGGGGGAGGTTCTCTCTCCACACGGCCTGCTACGCATCCACATCCAGAAAAAGCGTCAAAGGGGTCCCTTTTCCAGCCCTCGGGCATCGACTTCTTTTGGACAGAGGGTAGCTTTTCAGCGCTATTTGCCAGCAATCGCCACTTAGGGTAGCCTTTTCTCACGAGTCACGCCATTTAGAGTTACTAATTTGGTTATGTATATTATGCCATTTAGGGGTGCAAATTTGAGTTGATCTTATATCATCTCCAAATGAACGTTTGTAAATTAGGAAAATTATTTATGAATTCATTAAATAAACTTCTTCAGGTTGTGCAATGTACATTAATGTTTTAAATGAGGACACTTGGATAGGGTGTCAAATTAGTTAATTTCAATGTTTACGCCACTTACATGTAGGGTATTAAAAGAGTGGATTCCATGTTCACACCAATTAGGGTATCAACATTAGTGGATTTCATCGAGTCACGCCACCTAGGGTAGCTTTTCTCATGTGTTACGCCATTTAGGGTTACAAATGTGGTTATGGAGGTTATACTGTTCAGGGTGCATTTCTGAGGTTCTTGGACACAGGTGGGTAGCAGACCGTGAGAAAAGTGATCCCCGGGAATGACAAACAAGGGAAAGAATCCTTACTACAAGTACCGCATTGTGCATACCTTCGTTTCTATCTCACTCATCATTTTGGCACGATCCACTTTGAGCTGCTTGTTGTGTGACCCCATAACCTCTACCCCTTGACCCGCGTCCCTCAACCGTTTCTCCAGTTCATCCTTCATCTTCTTCAGGTCCAGGTTTTCTTTCTCACTCTTGGCGTAGCGGATGACCATGTTTTCCTTCTCCTTTACAGTGTCTTCGTACATATGCTTCACCTGTTAATGACAAATGTTGTAGGTAGTGCTGTATTATCTCAGTTATTTTCAAAACTGGAAAGTCTGCCAGGCAATATTTTTTGCCCTTTTATTAAATGGCAGCATAGGAAATACACTAGGGCTGAGGGCAATTTAGCCCCCCCCCCCCCCATTAAAAAAGTATTACCCTTGAGTAACAAAATAGCCCTCAATCATCCTCATAGGGTTCAATGTATAACATACTGGCATCACTAAATCAGGCTTGAAAGTAGTCCCCTAAAATACAATTTTACTTCCTGCTCTGTTAAATGGGGATGTGAAAGACTTTGACAAGAACATGGCAAAACAAAGCGTTACTGCTTTTTCTCCCTTTGTTTGTCCTTTCCTGTTATAAATAATATGCCTACATGTATGTGTTTTTTTGTTGTCTCTTATGGGGTAGAATTAAATAAAGCCTAGATGTCATTTATTCCATCAGCCTTGTGGGATAAAAAAGACATAGGGGATAACAAAGTGTTACTCTACAGATGTGTATGACGTGTACAGTGTATGTGTGTGTTGTTTTGTGTTAATTTACAAGTACATGTACAGAATGACATGGTCATTTTTAGACCAGCCAGGGAAAGCACTTTCATCTTGACAAAAAGTAAAATGAAGGGAAGTCTACAAGGTAGTGAATTCTGTCATTTCCTCTACAAGTGCCAATAGTCATGACCTTTTGACCACAAACAGTCCAGGCAGATCATACATGTGCTGTAGCAACGACTGTTGGGCTCTGAAAAATATCCAACATATTGCTCAAATCTTTGCTTCAATAAAAGAAATATTACAAACTTTGAGGTGGTACAACAAACTTGTTGACATTTATTCATTATATTTATTATGACCGTGTATATTTTAACGACAAGGGCCTCATCATTCAAGGCCTTAAATTTTGCAACTTTTACTGCAAGGCCACTTTACTATAGGGCACATTCCTATATTACAGCACAAACAGGAAAAATTTAAAAGGGCACAAAAATCTTTCAAGGCCAATGAAAAGGGCATCACGGCTAGTCACTAGGGCATCCAAGGCCATGGCCTTCGCCCTTCGATCAATTTAAGCCCTGTTTTAAATATTCTTAACAACAGGATATACAGTACCAGTACCTATATGTACAATACATACACAATGGATCTGCCTGCATGTAAAGAAATTTTAAACAAACCAATCTAAATTTGAAATGAAGACAGTCTGGCAATGTCTCAAGGAAATTATTCTTACTGGTACATTTCTCCAAACTTGTTATGTTTCAATGTCATTTCTATATTATCTTGTTTTGCAAAATAAAGAATCAAAGAAACAGGCAAAGATTTTTGTTTAAATCCTGAAATGTGAAGGCATTTTAGTGAATTGTTATGAGTATAGCATTATTTGCAGTCAGTTTGTTTTTATGCATTTATAATGATCTTGAAAACAGGCCATGGGGCCTGTTTCATATTTGAGCTGTTCATATTAAAGTTACGCATGACTTTACAAATGACTCTGAATATGGCAAGCCAAATTAATGTAATTCTCTAACTATTGAAATCACATCTCCTACTGTTGAAACACGCAAACACAGATCAATATCCTTATTTGTAACAACCATTTAACAACCATTTCAATGCAAACTTTATTTGGGGGCAAAATCTAATTGACATTAAAGTCCAAGTTTAGTTTTAGGGATTTTTTTTTTATTTGAAAGCTTTATGCCCAAAGGTCATATCACATCAATAACAGATTCTGAATGTTTTTCGTTTTTTTAAATTAATTATTAATGAAAAATCTTGGGGGGGGGGGACCCCCGAGATTTTCTACTATATTTCACATTATAGCATCCAAAGGGTTAATAAGGTGTTAAGGTTATATGAATTATGCCTCGTGACCTTTGGGCATAAAGTCAGGGTATAGTTTTGGTAATTGGTAAAAAATAAAATTCTTTTGCAATTATGTTTTTTTAGATAAACCTACACGTATACGAGCTATCAATGTCCTGAAAAGTCCTTGCTCTGTAACCTATTTTTTTTAGAAATTACTCAAAATGTAAAAATCTTGGTGGGGGGGGGGGGGTAACCCCGAGATTTCCCACAGGTAATGTACATACCATTAGATGCTCTTCTTTAATTTAAACATCATATTTTGTCACCTTAAACAATTTTCAGTAGGTTTGATGTTGTTTTCTGATGTCTTGGGCGAGAATACGGAAGTACTTTGTGAAAGATTGACAAGAATTTTGTCTGACTGACCAAAACTTTACTTGGGCTTCAATCATACTTTTTGAAGTGACAGGAAAACTTTTGCCATTTACTTGGCACTTCCTTTTCGAGCCATTCATAAAGTCATATGTAACTTTACAAACAGCTTTATGAAACAGGCTGGTAGACTTATCCTTTTAAGAAGCTCATTGACACATCTGGACTGGAGGTGGATATCACATCATCTGTGACAGCTTCATAAGGTCATCCGATGTCTGACCAATGGATGCGAGTCAGCATGACAATAATATCACCATCCATCCTCAACATGGCTTGCAAAGTGCTGATGGGAAGCCATTGACAATGACAGGTCTATTTCTGCATCGAACCATGTGTACATGTATGAGCTTCAAGACTTGAGCTGACTTTTCGAGCATTTTTTCACACATATCTGTAGCCTTTTGTAGGGTGTTACACACTTACAGCTGTCTTGACAAGTTTGAATTAAAGACACTATTGTTGAAGCCCCATTCATAAAATTGTCAAACTTTGCTATCTGGCATATCTGACAGTGTTTGAATGGACAAATAAACTAAACACCCTAGAACACAAAACTTGGGATAGTAATGCAGTCATTGGCAAACTACAGTATGTACAAATGAAAATCGCACATGAATTATTCTCAGCAGATGAAAATTCTGCAATACACTGGGGGGAAAGTGGAATGGTCACTCAATTATTTTCACTTTTTAAAAGCACTCAATGATCGTTTTGAACTGCAATTTGTTTCAGGGCTTTATTTCAGACCTTGTCAGAGACACTGGTAGCATGGGGAATCATGTACTTCTGATGTTGTAAATTGGAAACATTGTTATACCATGCCTTTAACACACAAAATTAAAAGTTACGCATGATAATGATCATATTCCTTGACGCTTCAGTAGCAATAAGCCAGTTTGGAGTTGCAATTTGTGCGGCACATTTAGAGGTCATCAGGATCATGTCATGCAAAGTACTCATTTGATAAACATGCATGAACCAAATGCAAATCAGAATGCAAAGGTGTGGGTACCTTTTAGGCAAAACTTAACAAGAGCTATTCATACAGGCCTCCATCACTAAATGAATGGTTGCTCTCAAATGCCTCACTCTATATCATGAGGTTATTTCAGACATCTACTAACTATGAACTGGTCACGTAACTCTGTGTCTCACACTACATCCTGAAGTGTCATGTATTTTGCTGCAATGAAGGAATTTCACACCACAGTGTCAAATTCTACAATGCTATGAATACTTTTGAAATTGTAAGGATTTTTGCAAGTCAGTTATTTTGGAGTCAATAAAAGTAATGATTTTGTCTTTGCATGATTTACTTTAACATTTTTAAAGGGGACTTATCACAAGGCCACTTGGCTTCATTGAAATTCTCCTTTTTCATTTTCAGTACTATTGTAATTTGTAAGTTGATTTGTATGTTGTTTTGTATACTGATGTATTGCTTTAAATGATATTGAAATAAATAATTTGAATTGAAATGAAAACGTGACTTCATTTCCCATTGTAATACCAATAAAAAATATTCTCAATATCTAATAGAAATAGAAATAATTTTAAAACTAAAATGCAAAAGAATATATTTTGCCTTTGAATAATAAAAGGCCATAATTTTCCCCTTGCATAGAAAATGACCACCTCAAGTTTGTGAGTCTTCAGGTCACAGACCTGTGGTTCTTATCCAAGGGGTCATCCTACATGTACAAGACAGCAGGTCAGCAAAACCAAATGTCATGTTAAACCAGATTCTGATACCCATGCCCATCTCGGGGGAAAAAATGGAATCTATGTCTCATCTTGGATTTCAACAAGGCTTCTAATGATCGGTTCCATGACATTTGCTCCGGCGACAATTGCTCCGACCATTATTTCATGCACTAACCCTGAACTAAACCCTAACCCTAACCCTAACCCTCACCCTAACCCTAACCCTAATCCTAACCCTATTCTGAAATAGAAAGCCAATGGCAACCCTAATCCTTACTCTTTTTCTTCTGAGATATTGTCACCGGAGCAATTGTCACCAGAGCAATTGTCGCCGGAGCAAATGTCGGGTCACCCTAATGATCATATCCCCGGTTCTAAGCCTTCACTGACAAAAGTTTGTAAAGAAAGCAATGCAATGGGCTTTCTCCTGCTTCCCAGGCCATGCTGCTGGTCTAAGTTTAATACTGGAGAGTTGGTTGCTGCCCTCCCCCATCCCCCCCCACCCCCCATCGCCCACCCCCACCCCCTTATCACCCTCCCACATTTATCATCGTATTAGAGGCACTCTATAATATTGTGGAAGTTTCATTTAAAAATTGTCCAACTTTGCTATCAGGCCTATAGATGTGATATTGTTTGAATGTACAAATAAAACACCATACAACACAAGACTTTAGACAGCTATGCTGACATTAGCAAATAGGCACATAATATTCGGCACATGAATTAATGCCTGGGGACAAAATTTTTTATACACAGTAGTCTATGGGAAACTAGAATGGTAGCTCATTGATTTTTCACTTTTTGAAATCTCTTCATGACCATTTTGAACTGCAAATTTTTTCATAACTTTGTTTTTAGACCTTATCACAGACACAAGTAGGAAACTATACAAAGTGTTTAAACAATCCTAATTAATACCATAATCAAATAGATAAAAACTTTTTGGTCTCAAGACCCTTTCCGTCTCGTGGATCATTTGTTTCTCCGTGAAGTGACCGGTAACCCTACCTGACGACTCGAAGAACCATCTCCTGTTGTAATGCTGATAGCGCTTCTAGCGCCGGCCATGTCATGTGATAAATCTGACGTTTCCTTTACCAGTGGAGCGCGTCTTTCTTTGGCTCTAGCTCCCTTCCACTAAAAAAAAATACCAAAGAGAGCAGGCAAGTGAACAACTTGAGCCGTCTCATGAAAGTTTTGTCACGAAATTTTTCACCGCAAATTTACTCTCAGGCCAATCAGATCAAGATCAGTACGCTTATAACAGTTGTTAGTGAAAATCCAGCAACAAGACTCTTCAGAAACACTCCCCAGCAGATGTGACTTGTAGCTTTATACTGTAAACTGATACTGACAATCTGGGTTATAAATTATAATTCTTGAACACCTGCCACGCAGGAAATGTCGTTGTAAATTGGTGCATCTACGTATTTTGAAAATAAAATCACTCTTTTCTTTAAAAACAATACAAATGTCCATCATAAAATCCCTACATTTAGATGAAGCACTAAAAAGACAAATGATATAGTCACGACTATTCCAAGTGATTATTGAAACACACTGAACTACATGTATCATTGCATTTTTAATAGGTTTTGCACATGTACATAGTATAGTAACATGACTTTTTGAACTTCTTGTGATAACAATGCACGTGTATTAAAAATAGAAATTCAATAATATTTTCACTTCTCTGTATGTGACAGTGCATCTGACATTCCATCTTCCATCTTAATAATACATATTTATCACATCTCAATTTATTACATCTCATCCCTTCTTCACATCACATCTCTTTTCTATCACATCTCATCCCTTCTTCTTTTGTTTCAAGTTTTTTTTATTATTTATGTTTACTTGTTTGTTTGTTTTAATCAAGTAATATACAAAAGCAGAAAGAATAGTCTTCTTGTTCAATCAGGAAATCTAACTCAAGTACTTTCCAAGTAACACAACACAGATTATTTCATTCATGCACAAACTATTTAAGTTTTAGGCACAGTTTCTGGAACCACATGTTAATTGCCATGGATAGTCACAGATCACCGAATATTTACATGGCTGTATTAAGGAACTCTGGACATCCCCTCACACCCTTACAAAATTAATTAATTGCTGAATGATATATAACCATTTTGATAAAGAAGTTGCATAAACTTGAATATATTTTTCAGATGGTCTAGATTGTATAGATAAAAGCAACACAAATGCTTCAAATTATGTCTGCCTGAGTGTACATGTGAATAGCTAGAACAGAATACTGTACACATTCAAACTTGGTTTGGTATCTGGAATAATCAATAATGGGGTGTTTGCTTTGCTACTCATGAACAGAAAATGACTGTTGTATCCTCAAAATCAATATATTCTGTTAACACTGTCGCATTCTTAATACCGGAAGCCAAAATTAACTCACACTGCACAATGCAGAACATAGGCCTACATGTTTTTTGTTTGTTAATGTTCATAATGAACAGTATTACCTTTTTAACCTAGTTCAATCAACAGTTTCATATTATTTTCCTTCAAACACCATCTACATATTACACACATATGCTTGTAACATACAGAATGCAAGAAATGCGCATTTTTACCAACAATGAAAAAACAATTGCCGCTATTTATCGCATCGCTCGCCCTTTAAGATTCAAACCAGCAGCGCACTTTCTGCACTGGGATTCCACATCACAAGCTATTCAGAGTCTACATAGCAGTCTAGTAGTAGACCTAGTAGTTGTAGACCACCTAGCATGGTAAATGTACTACATCTGTGTGCATGGCACAGACATTTTCTCCGGCGACAGTTGCATCGATGACAATATCTCAGAGGACAAAGGG
>JZLH01S0183733.1:5781-16716 GCA_001188425.1 Eucidaris tribuloides | reverse complement strand
ATCCAGAGAGAGTGTAGACGGGCAAAAGAAGGGTACTATCAGCAGCTATATGAGGAGCTAGAAACACTTGACAAACTAAACAACACCAAATTTCATCAAAAGATTAGAACTCTCAAGCAAAGAAAACCCTATAGCCAGTCAGGAATACAATCTAGACAGGGCGTGCTACCACACAATGAAGAAGACATCGCAAAAAGATGAGAGGAGTACATTGGTGAAGAGCTCTTTAAAGATGAAAGAGGGGAGCTGAGGGAGATTCCAATCACAGACACAACACCAAGGATTAGTCAAGAAGAAGTTGAAGAGACCATAAAACAACTTCCAAACAACAAAGCACCTGGCGAAGACAACTTGCCAGCTGAGTAACTGAAAGAGCTTGGAGCAAATGGTATTCAGCAGTTGACTAGGCTTATCAACCTAATATATAGTACAGGTGTTCTACCTGATGACTTCACGGTCAGCAATTTTGTTACAATTCCCAAAGTATCAAAGGCTACCAAATGCAGTGGTTTTCGCACCATCAGTCTTATACCACATGCTTCTAAAATTCTACTCAAGATTATCCTTGCCCGCATCAACCCAATCATTGAGAGTCATTTGAGTGAAACACAGTTGGAATTTAGAAAAGGAAAGGATACTAGAGATGGAATTTTCCTGATGCGAATCCTCTGTGAAAGAATGATTGAAAAACAACAGAAATTGTACCTATGCTACATAGACTACACCAAGGCATTCGACCGGGTGCAACATCAGAAGTTACTAGATGCCATGGAAAGCGCAGGTGTGCCAGAACACGAAAGGAAACTTGTTGCATATCTATATTGGAATCAAACAGCTACAGTCAGAACTCCAACAGGATGCACGAATAGAGTCAGCATTCGTAGAGGTGTAAGACAGGGGTGCATTCTATCACCAACACTTTTCAACCTATATAGCGAATTCCTACTCAAAGAAGCCTTAGAAAACTGTGAGGGGGCGAAAATGAATGGAGTTAATATCATCAACATCCGTTATGCAGAGTCAGACGACACAGTTTTACTTGCCAGTAACATTCAATCTCTCCAAATAATGGTAGACTCACTCTGCAATAAGTGTAAAGAGTATGGAATGCAACTAAATGACAAGAAAACCAAGACAATGTGTATCAGTAAGTCAACTCCAGAAAGATTCGTAATTCAAGCAGAAGGGAAAAACCTAGAACAAGTTCAGGAGTATCAGTACTTGGGGAGCATAATCACCAGATCACAGAAGATGGAAAGATAGAAGAAGATGTTAAAAGAAGGATTGGTAAGGCAAAAGCCAAGTTCTGGGATTGTAAAGAATTCCTAAGAAGAGATATCAGTATGGACCTGAAGATCAGACTACTAAGATGCTATGTATTCTCTGTGGCGGCCTATGGATGCGTGTCTTGGCAGTTTAACAATTTCACCAAGAGCAGGCTTCAAGCATTAGAGATGTGGTGTCTTAGGAGAGTCATGAGAATCAGTTGGAAAGAGAAAATGTCTAACATCGAAGTGCTACAGAGAGCTGGAACTCAGAAAACCTTATTGTGTGATCTCATGCGAAGGAAAATGCGCTATGCAGGTCATATACTTCGTGGAAGTGCAGGAAATCTGGCAAGTACACTTCTAGAAGGCACAATAGAGGGTAAAAGAGCAAGAGGAAGACAGAGAATTAAATGGACTGATGACATTAAGAAATGGAGCTCAACAGCGTCTTATGGGGTAGCGAAGAGAGCTGCCGAAAATCGTGTCAGAAGGTGACCAACCTTCGCGTCAAAGATGGCACATGATGATGATGATGATGCACATCTGAAATAGCCATCATGTAAATCTAAACCATTTTCGGTAGGTTTGATGTTGTTTTATTTCTGGTATGACAATGCAATTCTTTATGACGTCTTTTTGGAGAAAAAGAGTCGTATCGACTGGACCTATACCCTGGCTTTAATATACACTCTTGAAAATTCCGGGTCAGTCTGACTCGGATAAATGATCCGTTGGGGGCACACCCGGAAAAGGGTCAGGTTAACCACATTCCAGGTCAAGTTGACCAACAATTCAAGTCAGTTTAAATCATATTTTGGTCAACCTTGACCCGGAATTTGGTTAAAATTGACCTTTTTCCTGGTGTGCCCCCAACGGACCCTTTCTCCGAGTCAGACTAACCCAGAATTTTTAAGAGTGTAGATTTGGACATGTGACTCAATTCTATTATCGTGGATAAATCAAGTACAGTAGTTCATAATTTGCCCCATTTGTATTAATTTTACTCAATTTAAGATAACTCTGACGACTAGACTATCGACATGCATTAGATAAGCCTAGGATAATGTCTTACTATTCAGAAATAATGGTGGAGTGTACCATTTTCACTCAATGATAAAATAGAGAGGGGTTGTCATTACGTCCCAAATGGATCCGGTGTGTGTGTACTTGACTGAAACTGAACAACACATACACACAAGACCAACACACGAGGACAGTCACACACACACACACCACAGAGTGCACCAAACACAAACACACACAACACACACACATATATATATATATATATATATATATATATATATACATATATATATAAAACACACCCAGATACATGAAGCACAATCTAGCATAAACATGATAAGCCCACATGGATAGACACGAGAAGTAAATTAATTTTTAATTCGCTACCAACACGCAAAACGTTCGCGGAGAAAGGGCCTCACTTATGGTAGATCAATGGAAATGTACTGGTGACTAACCGCTTCCGTCTTGTTGACGAATAAAACGTTCGCATTGCAACTTCAGAGCGTACACGCTATGCATGGTTTGTACGTTTGGCATACGTCGATAAATTTTATGCATGCTTCAAATTTTTCAGCGTACGGAACGAGCAATAACGTACTGTTGCGTATTAAAACGGATAGCAACGACGTCAAAACGATCCCCAAGCGAACTTATAGCGTGTGCCGACGAATGTCAAAATGTTGCATACGCAATGTATACGCAATGCCAATTTGTCATAGTGTGACGGCGCCTTTACGTGTTGATGTTCAGGTCGTGATCAACCCTTGAGTACACCCTTTGAACTTGTTAGGGACTAAATACGGGATATCTCGTGCTGAAATATATGGAAGATGCGTATTATATTGAACTAAAATCGTCTCCAACGGGTTGAGAATCGGAATAAAAAAATCTCAAAAATTAGGACTTTAGTTGCTGTAGCACAACTGGCAGAAAACGTAAATCAACGAACTTAATTCGCAAGAGATACGCCCTTAAAGAAATGATCGTCATGGTATAAATGCATCGTCATTGAGTTGAAAACTTTATTTTATTAATTGTCGTATCAGCATTCCCCTTTATTTTGATTAAGATATCTGTAATTTTGACATGAAAGTTATGGAAACCGGCTGAGATTTTTTTTTGTCTGTTTGCAGGTACCAACTACTTACAAATCGTCGATTACTCAAACGTAGAGACCCCGGAAATTCTCCACAAACAACTACTGCCTTTTCCTGGGTACGATGTCGCCGTGTGCGGTCAGTACGTGGCCATTTTGCTTCTTGGTCATGATGTTCCAGATCAGGGAACACTCTATGTTCACGGCTTGTTCAACAAAAGAACCGGTGAATTCAGGAAATGGTTTGAAACTCCAGGTAAAGTCTTAGTGACATCTTTCTTAGTAGATTGTTTTACTAGCTACTTACTTTAGCATGTGTGCATTTTAATTTATTATGCTTATCTCTCTGTCTATCTATATTATGTGTCTATCTACCTATCTATCTATCTATCTATCTATCTATCTATCTATCTATCTATCTATCTATCTATCTACAGTATCTATCTCTCTACTTATCGATCCTTCCCCTTGTATATTGATCTATTCAGTTTTGATGTGAACATAGCAATACAAACGGGTTATTTCACATTTTTAAAGAAGATGCAAAGTATATGTATGTCTCTGTGTAGTTGTTCTTTCATTTGAATCTCATGTTTTCTTCTCCTTCTGCCTCTTTCTCGTTTTTTTAAAAATTCATTTTGTAGAATCCACTAGACGGGTATGACACAGTGTATAATATCCATAAAATGTGAATGCAATGATATATCTCATGTCATACTGTCACTGTACTAATTTTGTGTATCATTTACAATTTGACATTGCTTGATTTTGGCCTCGATACGTGAATGTTAATAAACCATACTAGTACTACTTCTTCTCTACTTCTTCTTCCTCCTCCTCCTCCCCTCCCCCTCCCCTCCCCCTCCCCATCCCTTTCCTCCTCCTGCCACTACTACTATTACTTTACTACTACTACTACTACTACTACTACTACTACTACTACTACTACTAGCACTATTACTTCTAGGCCTATGTAGTAGAAGTAGTGGTAAAAGAAGTCGTAAAAATAGAAATGCTCCTATATTTAACACAATATTTTATTAAAGGATAAAAACCACACTGAATACTTCTTGAATTCCAGTTGGCAGCTCTCCCAACATGGTGACTTTTACCCCTGACTGTAGCGCCATCCTCACAGCGGACGAGGGTAAGGCTGGCGGCAACGACCAGGGGACTGAGTTCTTGAATCCAGAGGGAGAAATATCCATCATAAGCATAGAGCCAGACAACCGATTTACCACAGCGAAGGTTACATTCCAGAGTTTTAATTCCCGGTAAGTAATGTATCAAAGGCCCACTGTCATGACAAGATGAAAAACGCCCTCTTTCGACTAAAATCATGTGAAGGGTGCACTAATGACACCCACAATACAACGGAAACAGTCATGGCAGTGTAGAAAAATACAAGATTTGTTATTCCTCCCACAATCTGTACACTATATGGCACTGCAACAGTCCATATTCGTGAATATGTGCCTGTATTCCAGGGCTAGTTGACATCCTCTCTGTGGTTCAGTTGACCCTTGACAGTGGGCCTTTAATAGTAAGAGATGTGTTGGATGAATTTCTGCATCTGAACGATATTTTTGACTTCTGAGCTCCGATGGCGTAGTGTTTAACTCAGAGATGTGATTATCCACCAATTTATAACAAACAGACGTGTCTGTTACAAGAATATAACCATTTTACCAGCTTATTTCAGATTTGAATTTCCAGTGGTGTTTGGGTTTACTTCTTCTTCTGTATCTTTCGGTCGTTCCCACAATTAGGTATAGCTACACCAAATACAGTATTCACGTTTACTATAGACATGATAGAGCTTAAAATTGATTATTTTTCCTCTGATAAATGTACACTTACATTTATTCCAGTGTACCAGGAATTTGAAGAGCACATGGCCAATAATTTTGCTTTTATCAGATTTTTGCAAAAAGGCGTGAAGGTGATTTTTTTTCAACTTCTCAATGTGCCTTGTTTAGAACAAGACTAGACATGGCGATTTATTGTTTGGCATAATTAATGTCAAGACGCCTTAGCTAAGTCTTTCACCTCACCTCCTCACGGTTCTAGCCAAAACAAGGTGCCTTCAAAAGTAATGGCGAGAAAAACAAGTCGTCTTTTTTGAGTGCAATTATTTCACTGAAAAAAAAAACCTGGGATGTTGATTTTGACACCAAAGGTGCTGCCCGATATGGATAACAGATTGTGGTGTAAAACATAACTTTTGATGTAAGTTAAAGATAATTTTGGTGGGGCGGTAGGATTTGCTCCGATGACAATAAAACTCATCTTATAGGACAAAGGCTTGGGATTAGGGTTTCCGTTGGGTTTCCAGTTTAGAATGGACTTAGGGTTGGTAAGAGTTAGGGGTAGGGTTAGGGTTAGGGTTAGGGTTGGGATAGGATTAGGGTTGGGGTTAGGATTAGTGTTCGAAATAATCGCGGTAGCGGTTGTCACCGAAACAAACGTTATACCCCCACTCTTGGAATTGGGAGTAATCATTTCAGTGCTAAAAATCACTCTTGGGATGTTAAAATTCAACATCATATCTTAGTGTAAAATTTCCCATCCATGATTTTGATTTTTTTTCTTTGTGTCTTCTCACGATTCCAGAAAACAGTATTACATCGATCAAGGACTCCGTCTTCCCTACACGGGATTCTTCACGAATAATTCAGAACAATCCTTATCCCAAGGCGTTGAGCCGGAATACATTGCAGTAAACGTGCGACAGAACATAGCATACATTCTTCTACAGGTAAAATATCTATATTTTCCAAAATAGTATTTCATTTGATTTGGATGTGTTTAGATTTCCATGTTCTGCAAATTAGCACACATTGCCTTTATCTATTTTCAAATACCATTTTTGTAATTTTGAAATTGCCACATCGTATAAATTATCTGCGTATGGTTAGCTTTCTATTCTAGAACGTTCTCCTTTCCACTTAAAATGTACGATTTTGATAATTTCTCAATGGAAAGGGGGGGGGGGTATAGTAAAACACAGATGGAGCCAAAACGTTATAAAATTGTATTATTCTGCTATTAACTTCATCACCATATTTACGCTAAACGTTTATGTGGATGTTTTACTTCCATCTGCAAAAATAAATCATACTAAACATAGTCATTATTATCCATTGCACTAGATATAATTCGAATACAAAATTATTAACATTACAAACATAATATAATCAGACAAAAAATTACAAAAAAGAAGATACACTATTATGATAGACGTAGAGATGGCGAAAACATGTGGATCAGGCACACAAATGTAAAGTCATTTGCTATTGCCCATATAGGCATGTGAACCCATGCACCTGCGCGATATATAAAGCTCAACGTTTCTGATATTTTTTCCAATGAATCACAAATGTTCATGGTTTATATCGGGGTTGGGCTAATTAAATTACAGGAGAATAATGCCATCGCGCTATTGGATCTCCAAACTAATAATATCACGGATATTTACCCTCTTGGAACTAAATACTGGAGGCATCTGGAATTTGATCCGACGGATGAAGATGATGGTATGTATTAATAAATTTGAATTTAAAATCATCTATTCTTGTAGTGTTTTTTTTTTTCAAATCGAATTGATATATCAGTTGAAATGTACAATCAAAATAATACTTGCTCAAATGGCAAATATATGGCTCGGTGGACAACATACACACTGATATACCATAACTATATACAGTATAATAGTCTAATGTATAATATAATTCGTGGGGACCTCCGACCTACTAAAAAGGTATGTTTGTGTCCTTGTGGCTTCAAATACGCGGTTTAAGGTATTGTTTTCTCTTACTTTACACCAGAGGTCAAAATTGACATCGCACTCGATCGTAGGCCTATTACATGTATGTGCAGTACTCTTGCTAGCTACACTTATTACCCAGAATATCAGAGAGCGTAGCATATAACATTTTGATTTGAAGAGGAATTGTTGAAAAAATCCGATTCAAACATGATATTACAAGTGCACTTAGCTATCCTTTATTTCAACGTCTTTTTTCAATACTGAACGGGCGGTAGTAGTTAGAGGTTCTATACAAAAACATGGAGATGTTGTTGATTTTGGATTCATCTTGATAAATTTGACAGTGACAAGTGATAATGCATTCAAGTTCAGTTGTCATGTGGGAACTCCAATATTTGCATTATCTGGATTACTTCAAAATGATTAACAGTAAACTAATAAATAAATAAATGAACAGAAGATGAATAAATACCGAATGTATACTAAATAAATAAATAAATTAATTAATTAATAAATAGATACATAAATAGATAAACATATATATGTATATATATATAAGAAATTAATTTAGTAGTAGTTAAAAAAATGCATAAAAATTCAATAAGGAAATTAATGAATTAGATATATGATAGAATAATAAATAAATAAATAAATAAATAAATAAATAAAATCAACAAGAAATGACATCAATGCATTGAAAAGTAAACAAGTAATTTAATTAGATAAATAAATGAAAACATAAACAAAAATGAATAAAATGAATCTAGTGATAGTTAAATAACTGCCTAGTAAAGTAAAAAAAAGGAAATAAATGAAAGAGATAAATAGATAACAAAGAAATTAATGACAAATAAATGAATAGATGAAAGAGAGATAAATGAATAAATATAGGAAATAAATCAACAAATAACTAAATATATGCACAGAAATAAAAGTAATTGAGTAAGTAGAATAGATGAATAAATAAATAAATAACGAGTAAATTTGTAAACCTTATAAACTAAAATTTGTTTATTCAATTTTTGAGAATAGGAGTGCAGAAACTGTTAACTGGTTTGTTTTAAGAGAATATACTTTGTTCTGATTTGTAATTTTCGTATGTTTGTAATTATTGCATTGGAGAAAAGGGCAGAAATAAAGTAAATAAATCAAATCAAAGAAGGCAGAAACGTAACTTTTTTTTATGAAAGACGACTGTCTGTTTTCAGAAATTGTATTTCTGGATTCGGATTCTTGGATTCCTTTAGAAGTCACACTGTCTTTCATTGCATTGAATTCACTGACTAAATTTAGGGAAAGGTGTATGCATTACTTCTACTGGCATTTCTGTAAGGTGATAATTATATTCCCAATTCTCAAACACTTAATTCTCATCTTCATTTTGATTTCAAACAGCCATTGCCTTTCAGACGGGATATGACATTAGTAGTTTCTACATGCCGGACGAGCTCACCTTTTTCGAAATGGGCGGTGAGGGCTTCCTACTGACAACCAACGAAGGCAGTGAACTCGAGTACAGATTTGGCGGAAATACCTGAGGGACGATGTAAGAACGGGGGAAGAAGCATCTTGGAAAGTAAGGAGAACTATTTTTGTTGGCAATCTTATTTATTTGATTATCAGCGCTGCTGCATTTCCACTGCTGTCTTTCACGATTGTATTATTTTACGGTTTGTGCTTGTTATAAGATTGGTTTTGATTTGCAGGGATGTGCAAGTCCATTATTTCCGCTTCATTATGCAATAGCCACAGGTAGTTTAGTACTATACAAATGGTGTGGTTGAAAGGTTGAGATGCCATATAGCGTCACTGAATTTGTTGTTTTAAGTGAGAAAAATAATAACGACATGTTACCCCAAGACTGTCTGGTTCTTGCTGTGAGTTTCATTTTGCTCAAAAGTGCGAGATTGCGGTTACTGTGGCACGGCGTAGCAAGAGCGAAGCACAGGCCATGCTGATTGGATAACGGATATCGCCTTGCGCGACCTTTGGCTAACGGGCTGATCGGACGCCGATTGTTGGATACGGACGTGCACGTTTGACGTCAGCGGATTTTTTTAAATTTGCTCGTGAGGAAATGGAACAAGGATGAAGTTTAGAACCGTCCAGATTTTCACACCAAACTCAATATTTTACCAAGTCTCTATGGAGAGGTGTTTATTGTATATTAATCTTCACATTGGATTATATTCAGCTGATTTGAGTTCATATAAGATGTTTTTTGACGTGCAAATCAAATAACGCCCAATCTTTAAGTATCAACCTATTTGACTTAAGTTCAAATACTATTGTGTTCTTACAGTGTGTAGGGGAAATACTCAGCTTCAGATAGTTGTCCCTGGCGTGTCTCCTCAAGTTGATAGGATTTTTTTTTTTTTTTTGGGGGGCGGGGGGGAATAAAGGCGGGGGGCCATCCCAATATGTATTGACGACTGAGACTGGCGTGCAGATTTTTCCAAGGGGGCATGTTTTTCCGCGGCCAATTTTTTTTTCGTAAATCAAGGTCGCAAAATTTTTCAGGCCACGCAGTCGCAAAACTCGCTCAGCGGGGGGGGGGGGGGGGGGGGGGGCGCTACTGACGAAAAATTTTTTCGCACCAATCCTAAGGTCAATTTTTTGTCCCGCGGGGGGGGGGGTGTATGTAAAGAAAATTAATTATTTGCCAAACCCTAAAAACTAGACTATTTCTCATTTTCAAACACCCCTCTTTTTACGAAACAGGGGGGGTGATATCGGGAAAAAAGGGGGTGATTTCGGGTGAAAAGGGGGGTGTTTGGGGGTGTTTAACACCCCCCTTCGGCTAAAGGGGGGTGTTTGAACACCCCAAACACCCCCCCCCACGCGTACGCGTATGACCTGAGAAGGTAATATGCTGATGAATATCGCATATCTTGTTACATGTATATGGTTTTGTAACAACCACTGACTTTCCCACTGAAAACTTAAAATCTCCACTAGACGATATTTTCATACAACTAGTGAGACGCCTCCCCTTGCCTTTTGTGAGGCCAACATATATTTAGAAATATCAAACAATTAAGTATTACATGTGGGGGCGTTAGGGTATACTTTGTGGACTATAACTCATGCTAAAATCCGTTTGCCTGTTTTTATTCTATATTTTAATAATTAGCTGGCTTGTTGGCGAGCACCGTTTCTGATGAGTTGAGAGACGCCCTCGGCGACGATAGGCGTTTAGGTAAGTTCACGAAGTTATTGGATGTTTTAGACTCGGTCTCCTAGTAGATTCTAATGAAAAAACAGAGAAGGATACAAATTTACTTAATATTGAATTAAACTGAATAAACGTAAATTGAATTGATTAAATAAAATATAAAAATGAATCGGAAATTAGTGGGTGAAGCTATAATACTCCATGAGTCGTGACCTCAGTTAAATCCATCCGCTGTTTTACAAATAATATTCAACGAACAAATTTAATCAGCAGATTGAACCACGTACCACGTTTGAATACCAAATTGGCTACGGGGGTGGGGGGGGGGGGAGGGGTCATAATTTATGTTTATAAGTTATAACGTCGCAAACAAGTAATCCGTCCATCCGTCATTATAGACCTCCGTTACTTACAATAATCAAATGCGAAATTGTTCAACACTTGACATAAACAATTTTGGATGAATGGATTTTTCTGTCTTTTTGCTTTGAAACCTTATACAATCTTCCCTTCCGACACACTCTCAGGTCGACTTGGATTTAGTATCACCGACGGGTTAAGCACCGCCGAACCTGGTAAGATAGAGCGGCTGAATTTT